>MDKH01028409.1:0-24594 GCA_005239495.1 Nicotiana undulata
TCTTCACTTTCTTCATCGCATATCAAAACCCTAGGTCCTAGAGGTTCATCGCATTTGAGAGATTCGGTCTGCATTGGTGGTATGCGATCGCATTCATGCGTCGCATTTGCAGTGTGGCTTCAGGCATCAGATGGAGATGCGATTGAAATGCGGTTCGCATTTGGGATATGCGGTCGCACATTTGACCGCATTTCACTCCTTAAATTTGACTCAACTTTCTGTTGCGGTATGCAATCCCTATGCTTGAAATCCCATTCGCATGTTGCATATGCGATCGCATTTGACCATTTTCCTCCTCTTTTCTCTTCTTTAACTCTCTTTTGCATGGTCTTGAGTGTTTACACCTTGTGTACTGCAAAATACCAAAATTCCATGATTAATAAGAGTAAATACTCTTGAAACGAGCCATAGTTTAAGCACTATTGTATTAAATGTGCCGAAATTCTCCGGCACATCAACCGTCCAGATGGTCTGAGGAGTGCGATGAGAGATTTCAGAAGCTCAAGACAGCCTTGAATACAGCTCCAGTGTTGGAATTGCCTACGGGTTCAGGGTCCTATACAGTCTATTGTGATGCTTCGAGGATTGGCCTTGGAGCGGTGTTGATGCAGGACGGTAGGGTGATTGCCTATGCGTCCAAACAGTTGAAGGTTAACGAGAAGAACTATCCAGTTCATGATCTCAAGTTGGCAGCGATTCTTCACTCCCTGAAGATATGGCGTCATTATTTATTCGGTGTTCCCTGTGTGATTTTCACCATTCAACGGAGTTTGCAGCACATATTCAGGCAGAAGGATCTCAATATGCGTTAGCGTAGGTGGTTGGAGCTACTCAAGGATTATGACATCACTATATTATACCACCCGGGGAAGACCAATGTGGTGGCCGACGCCTTGAGTCACCGGGCGGAGAGTTTTGGTAGTTTGGAATATCTTCGTGCAGTTGAGAGGCCCTTAGCCTTGGATGTTCAGTCCTTAGCCAGTTAGTTCATGAGACTGGATCTTTCTGAGACTTACCGGGTATTTACGTGTGTTGTTGCTCGATCTTCTCTTTATGACCGCATTCGGGAGCGCCACTATGATGATCCCGACCTTCGGGCTCTTCAGGATAGAGTTCGGCAGGGTGATGCCAGGGATGTGACCATAGGTGATGATGGTGTGATGAGGATGCAGGGTCGTATTTGTGTGCCCAATGTAGATGGGCTTCGGGATTTGATTCTTGAGGAGGCCCATAGTTTGCGGTATTCCATCCATCTGGGTACCGCGAAGATGTACCAGAATCTGAGACATCACTATTGGTGGCGAAGGATGAAAAAAGATATAGTAGAGTTTATAGCCAAGTGTCTCAACTGTCAGCAAGTCAAATGTGAGCATCAGAGACCGGGAGGATTACTTCAGTAGATTAGGCTTCTAGAGTGGAAGTGGGAACGGATCACCATGGACTTTGTGGTTGGACTTCCTCGGACTTTGAGGAAGAATGATGCTATTTGGGTGATCGTGGATTGGCTGACCAAGTCAGCCCATTTCATCCCAGTATTGACTACATACTCTTCTGGAGGTTGGCCCAGATCTACATTCGGGAGATAGTCCGGTTGCACGGTGTGCCGGTGTCCATTATATCAAATCGAGGTCCTCAGTTCACCTTGCACATTTGGAGAGCCTTGCATAGTGAGTTGGGTACCCAGATTGATCTCAGTACAGCATTTCACCCTCAGACGGACGGGCAGTCCGAGCGCACGATTCAGATTCTCGAGGATATGCTCCGTGCCTGTGTGATGGATTTTGGGGGATCATGGGATCAGTACTTGCCTCTTGCAGAGTTTGCTTATAATAACAGCTACCGGTCCAGCATTCAGATGGCGTCGTATGAGGCTTTGTATGGTAGGCGGTGCAGGTCCACAATAGGATGGTTTGAGCCGGGCGAGGCCCGATTGTTGGGTACAGACTTGGTTCAGGATGCCCTGGACAAGGTGAAGGTGATTCAGGAGAGACTTCGCACAGCTCAGTCCAGGCAGAAGAGTTATGCGGACCGGACAGTTCGTGACTTGGCATTTATGGCTGGTGATCGGGTTTTGCTTCAGGTATCGCCTATGAAAGGCGTCATGAGATTTGGGAAGAAGGGTAAGCTGAGTCCGAGGTTCATTGGCCCTTTTGAGGTGTTGCAGCGGGTTGGGGAGGTTGCTTATGAGTTGGCCTTTCCTCCCAACCTAGTACGTGTTCATCCAGTATTCCACGTTTCCATGCTCCGGAAGTATCACGGTGATCCGACTCATGTTTTGGATTTCAGCTCAGTCCAGTTGGACAAGGATCTATCATATATTGAGGAGCCTGTGGCTATATTAGACAGGCAGGTCAGAAGGCTCAGGTCGAAGAATATTGCCTCAGTCAAGGTTCAGTGGAGGGGTCATCTGGTCGAGGAGGCGACTTGGGAGACCGACCAGGATATGCGG
This sequence comes from Nicotiana undulata, assembly GCA_005239495.1. NCBI lineage: Eukaryota > Viridiplantae > Streptophyta > Magnoliopsida > Solanales > Solanaceae > Nicotiana > Nicotiana undulata. Next base: position 2,450 of record MDKH01028409.1, read on the forward strand.
AGTCAGTATCCTTATCTTTTCACAGCTTCAGGTATGTTTCTATACTCGTTCGAGGACGAACGATTTTCTTAAGAGGGGGAGAATATAACGACCTAGTCGGTTGTTTTGAGAGTTAGCGCCCCGATCCCCTAATAACTGTTTCTCCCAGGTCTAATTATGTTAATGGAACTTGTCGGAGCGTTGAGTGGTGAAATTCAGAGTGATTTTGGACACATAGTCCTCTAATGTGAACTTCAGCTTTAGAAATAGGTTCGTAGCTAGAACTGTGTGAATATGGATTCGGAATGGAATTCCGTCGACTCCGATATCTCTGTTGGGTGATTTCGGGGTTAGGAGCGGGTTCGAAATGTGTTTTCGAGGTCGGTTGTATATTTAGGCTTGAATTGGCGAAAGTTAGAATTTCGGCGATTTCGGCCGGTAGGTGAAATTTTGATATCAGACTCGGAATGGAATTCCGAAAGCGACAGCAGTTCTGTAATGTTATTTTTGACCCGTGTGCAAAATTTGAGGTCATTCAGATAAGTTTAGACGTGTTTCGGCATTGGATGTGAATTCTAGAAAATTCATAAGTTCTTAGGCTTGAATCTATGCATATTTGATGATTTTGATGTTACGAGATGTGTTTTTAAGGCTCGACCAAGTTTGAATGAGGTATTGCTGGTTTTTCTACAGCATGGTTTCCTTCTCTGCGATCTCAAGAGATCACTCGCGATCGTATAGGGTAATTAGGGAAGGCATGAGAGTTGTTCTTCGCGATCGCAGAAGGCCATGCGCGATCGCAGTTTATTGGAAAATAGACCTCCGTGATCGCATGTAATATGTCGCGATCGCATAGTGTTTTCAGTGGTCTGGGAAATTTTAGCAGGTTGCTCTGTGCGGTCGCGAGGCCCCACCCGCGATCGTGAAGCTCCGGAGCGTGAAGGTACGCGATCGCAGGCCCCTATCCGTGATCACATAAGGTTAAGTTGGCGAGTGGAAGATTACTCTCCACGATCGCGACTCATTGTCCGCGATCGCATAAGGCAATACCTGGGCAGTTCTTTTAAAAACCCAAAACTGAGGGTTTATGTTATTTTCACAATTTTTGGATTTTGAGAGCTCGGGAGAGGCGATTATTTTGGAGGCTTTTGCACCTGGGTGATTTGGGTAAGTGGTTTCTAACCTATATAGATCAAATTCCATGATTCAAACCTTTAATTTCGAAATTTATGGGTAGAAAATGGGAAAATGGGGAAGAACTTCATAGACCAATTTGTTGAGTTTTGATTGGGTGTTTGACCTCCGATTTGGGAGATTCTTATATGGTTAGACTCGTGAGTGAATGGGGGTTCGGAAAATATAATTTTTACCCCATTTCGAGACGTGGGCCCGGGGGCCTTTTTGGGCGAATTTCCTAATTTCACGTATTATCTTCGAATTAATTAGCTAATTTATTTCCTTAAAGTTTTATTTATATTATGCAATCGAATTTATTAGATTTGGGCCACCTGGAGTCGGATACTCGTGGCAAGAGCGTGGTACTGAGTTGATTTGCGCAGTCAAGGTAAGTGGCTTGCCTCACTCTGTGTTGGGGACTTTCCCTTAGGCATTTTTAACTGATTTTCACAATGAGGATACCGTGTACGTGAGGTGACGAGTGCGTGTACAAGTCCTTTTTACTAAAATTCCACTGTTCTTTCTATCGCATATCTCATTTTCATTCCTATACTACTGCTTATTGTTAAAAACTGAGTAGTTAACATAAGATTTAAACATGTCAACTGGCCTTACCTGATTTTCCACTTATTTTCTATTAACTGAGCCATGCTTAGGTGGTTCTACCCTATTCTTGTCTACTATTTTCCTAAACTATTTAATTACGTTGCGTCCGACATACATTCTGCATAGCATATTTAAATTGGAACTACAGACTAAGATCCGGGAGCTTTCCCATGTACTGCATAGCATATTTAAATGGAGACTACGGACCGAGATCCGGGAGCTTTCTTCCTGTACTGCATTGCATATTAAAATTGGGACTACGGACCGAGATTCGGGAGCTTTCCTCGGTACTGCATTGCATATTTAAATTGGGACTACGGACCGAGATCCAGAGCTTTCCCTTGTATTGCATTGCATGATTCCGGTTGAGTTATATGTGTCGAGCCCCCTTTTTTTATCGCACGGGTTAGGTACGGAGAGATCGGGTTGATGACATTTTGGACAACTCCTTAAAGGAAGAGGTTTAAGGAAGAGTCGCCACCTAACGATTTTTATGCTGCGTTAGGGCACCTAGAGTTGAGAAACTCATGAACTAGTTTGCGTTGCCAGAGATTGGGTAAGGGCTTGAAATTATCCCGAGGGAAAGGTATTAGGCACCCCTCAGGATCCACAACTGTGGGTCCCAACCAATAAGTTTTGTGAATTTGGACGGCGAGCAAGTAACAAATAAAGTTCACATATGAGGGGATTTAAAACAAGTATGAAAATCTTTAAAGGTTTTTGAATAACATAAACATTTGAAAAGAAGTGTCCTAGGTTTAAAGTAATACGGATCGATTCAATGCAATACCCGGTAAGTCACACCTCGAGGAGGCGGCTACACGTGGTATTAGCGCACCTGTCATCATATTCGTATTCTACCCTTCCCACCCCGTAAGGTTATTTAAAACGCGTGTGTTGGTCACGAAAGCTTATTGCGTGCCATTACCCGTCCCATCCTATAAGTCCTGGAGGGTGATTAGGACAACGAATCCTACAATTTAGGAACTAGGCAGAACCCTTAGGTTTAAAGGTCAAAATACTAAGCGACATACAAAAACAAGTAGGATTGCACATATGAGGAACACATATGGACAAATAAAGGCTCATAGATACCTCCACAAGTAGACATATAATTGGCACGTCTCAAATGCACTTAAGTCTCAATGACAGGAATTTAAAACAAGAGTTTCTGAGTAAATTCTGACAATTTTAGTGAGAGAATATGTTTGAAAACTTAGTTAGTGAAAGCAGAAAGTTCAAATAAGACAGATTAATTCAGAGGAATGATTGACTTTCAAAAATGCAGTAGTTTAGAGGCAGCAGTAGGATTTAGAAGTACACATCGACTTAGAATTCTCATTAAAGCATGATTTTGAGATAATATAATGATTCAAAAGAGAAGTGACTTAAAAGGTACAGTAGCTTAACGTAGAGTAAGATTCAGCAGTTTAAAGAGAGAGCTGTAATAACGGGAGTAGGTAAAATTATTACAGAAAAAAATTCAAAATAGCATGATTTTGAGCAGAGTGGTGTAACTCTGAAACCCAGTAGTTTGAAGACATAATAGGACAGGAATCAGATACAATTCTGACAAAGAGGAAGTAAATGCATAGCTTTAAAGATTCTGTGATTAAAAGACTAGAGGAGTAGAGCGAACTTTTAAAAGAGATACAACACAGAGTGAAAGGCATCAGAGTTCAACATTTCAAAAGCACTGATTGATTTTAATATTAACACGCCAAGAACATAATTGGTTTTGATTTTTATACGTATTTGGCCTAAAGTTTGCTTAGGCGTCGTATACATTGCCTATTTATTTCAAAGGGGTGTACATGCATATTTAGTCCTGATTTTAAGAGGTACAGATTTGCAGAAATGTTTCGAACAGTTAAATACATTTTTACGAGATTATTAGATTAACATGCTGATTCAGATGTTCAACAACTGTAACTCAAATAGATATGAAATCCTAAATGACAGGATATCAAATGCACATAGGGATACCTAAAACATGGATTCTAAATGCTATGATTATGACAATGTAGTGATGGCATTCTATAGCAGTCTCATTATTTATTTATTTTTTGCAATTATTAGTTGTGGTCATGGTTTACGAAATAAATATGATAACATGCTGAAAGTAAAGGACCTAAAGCATGATTTCTAATGAGGGAAATGCATGTCCTAGACAGGTTATCTACTGCACAGATAAGTAAATTAAACCCTATAAGCATGTTTTCTACCCGTTTACTAGACTAAGCATGCATAGTCCCCATATTCACTATCCAGCCCCAATATTCGTTTACAAATTATTACAGACCATAATAAATAAATTACAATAATAAGAAGGAAAATAATAAGTTATTCTATAGGGAGCCTTCAATAAAGCCTTATCTCCCAGGCTCACCCCTCTCAATTCCACAGCCTTACATTATCCTGGGTGCGGCAAAGCTCCCAAAGGCCTTAGTGAAGGGCCCTGGCCAATACCAGCACCCAGCAAATGCCCATGGTCAAACAAGTGCAGTGTAGAGTACCCTTACCTCAGTGTTTCAAGGTTCAGAGGGAACTCATGGTCCTTAAGCGATGCACACACTGAGGGGGGTGGAACCTAAAGGTCTAGGAATTGTGAAGTGCTTAAAAGAGATTAAGACAAGGGATTTTAAAATCACTTAAAGGTTAACAGAAGAAAATAAATTTTGAAATAGGAAGTAATAGCACTAATCACAACTCAGTAGAGTTCCAAGAAAACGAACAAACAGGGAAAGGGATGCAGGGGTGACATGCGATTAGTTTTGAATAAAGGTGGAAACAACATCTAGTCAGAAAACAATCACAAGAAAAGACAGGGATTGGGGAAAGATAGTAATATGCACATGATTGGTACTCAGAACAAATCACATATTACAGATGAGGGTACAACATTTACTAAAAAGAACATATAAGTGACATTTAGATAGGCAGACAAAAATGGGATTAGCCACAGAGTCAAGGAGACACATAGATTATGAAGACATCATAAAGACTGGTGAAGAGAGGCAACAAATTCAGTAGAGTCATAAGCAACAATCACAGACAGAATTTAGGGAGTTTAGATGATAGCATATAACCAATTTCAATTACAAGTTCATCACACATGGAGGATAACTTAATGGAAGTAATAAGCAACTATAAAACTGTTAAAGAGATCACAGAAGAGAGGCTGGGCAGTTGATGAAGGAGACATGCTAGACATGCAAAGGGGAAAAAGAGACAGTAATCACATAGTCAAGTGATCCCACAAGCCTTAATGAACCATAGGGAATAGAGCAAGAGTCGGTGTTAAGCTAGAAGAAGAAGAGAGATCATATAAAGGGATTAGGCATGCTAGTGACATAGCAGGCAATAGAAACACAAATAGAAGCATAATAGGAACGATAGGAAATTTAAATAATATTGAAGCATGTTGCTTGGAATACTAGAAACATACCGGTTATGCAACAAAAGAGCAGCAGTAGGGTAGTGAATAGCACAATACTAGCCTTGGTTAGCAGTCGGCTAATAGTAAGCAGCAAAGAGTAACAATAGAGACAAGAGAGAGAGCCAAGAAGCAGAACACAAGAGAGTATTCTATAGAGAATTGAGCAAATGTTCAACTGCCCAATGTTAGTCTGTCCGTTATGCAAAAGAGAAGGGAGTACTTATAATACTGAAAACGAGTAAACAAATAAGGCAAGGAACAATGGCTTAACACAAGTATGGGAATAGTGTCCAATCAGTATCAATTAGGGATATGGACTCCCTTAATTAAGGAATCAAGTTCAAACGGACACAGTCAAAGCTAAATAAGGAAAAGGAATCATTGTAAAACTGATTTTACTATAATAAGGGTAATAAAGTATAAATCCTGTATTAAGGCTATAAAATACAATTAAGGAAGTTTGTATTAACATGAAAATAGGGAAGCGTACCAATTTTGAATTCTGAAAATAGGTTCAAAGAGATACGCTTGAAAATCACAGAGAATCAGTAATAAACAAGGAAAGTATCACATAGATAAGGAAGTAATTCAAAATCATAGGCATAGGGCATATATCACGAGCTTAACGGGTAATTACATAGAATCAGTGTAACAATCATGTGAACAATCAATAACGAGCAATCAGACTCGATAAATAACAGGTATCGAGCAAAATCAGTCAAACCCTAGCAGGAAACACGAAGCACATAGACCACACACGAAACCCAGAACACTCATGAAAGACATGCAAGCATGCCGAACAAGCAAGCATAGAGATCGAAAGCAAAAAATCAGAAACTAGGTTTCGATTAAGGACGTAGGGTTTCAACAAAGAATCAAACAAAGTAGAAAAACCTCGAATAAACAAGAGAACATAAGAAGAATCGTAAAAAATAAAACTAAGGAATCAGGGTTTAAAATCGTTTAAGAGGGGTTCGAAGAACCCTAGTTCTTAGAAAACGAAAATCATTCGAAGAATACAAGGTTTTTTAAGAAATGTAGATGAAAATCACTGAGATAAATGCAGATCTTAAGAGAAGTTGAAAGGTCAGAACTAGGGTTGAAGAGAGAACCTATAGATAACTGAAAAACCTGGTGTAATACTCAGAGAGGGTGGTAGCCGGAACACCACCGGGTTGATCCTCGCCGGAGAAGGCCGGAAACGCCCATGCAGGAGCCTCCATGGCTGTTCTGGCATGGTTGAAGTCTCAAAGGGTCTCAGATACAAGGTGACAGGAGAACATAGCTTCATGGTGGTCGGTGGTTGAAGGGATAAGCCTAGGAGTGGCCGGAGATGAAGGCTGGGGCCATCACAGAAGGTAAAGAGCTGGAAGATTCTAGAGAGAGTAGAGAGAGGGCCGATAGAGAGAGATGAGAGGTCTCGAAAATGAGGGGTCTGGGGGGGGGGGGTTAGGTTAGAGTTTAATTAAGGTAGGTTAAGTCTGGACCGTTGATCTTGTGTGATCAACGGCTCAGATCAGACGTGGGGTTGGGCCGGGTAGGATTTTTAGTTGGGCTGGGTATTTTTGGGTTTGGGTTTGGGTTATAATTGGGTTAATTAATTGGGTGGGTTTGGATTAAAATCAGGCTAGAAATTAAATGGATGTGTCTAGTTATTAAATACCCATGAAAAAATAGATAATTAATTAAATAAAATAGCTAATAATTGTATAAAATGAAATTAAGTTAAAAAACAAGTATAATTACAGTAATTAAACAATATAAAAAATATAAAAGACATGAAATATGATTTTAAGGGTATAAAATGACTAATTAGGCTATAACCGCAAAACAATTGTAATTGCAATTAAATAATACTCGATCAGTCAATTTACGAAATAATTGAAATGTTATAAGTAAAAGGTGATTATAAATGGCATATTAAATTAAAAAAAAATTGAGATTTATTTAGAGCATAATTTATGAATTATGAAAAATACGAAATATCGAATAAATAGGGAATAATTCAAATGAAAATATGTAAAAATTAGGAAAAATACTCATTATTGCTAAGAGTGATTTTGAAGCATGTAGGCAGGATTTTAAAAATAATTTGGGAAAAAATTGGGTATCAACAATATGCTATGCTGAGCCGAGAGTTTCTTTTACTCATTTCTTCCAGCTTTTCCTAAATTTCTGCTTATTATTATTTCTATTGAATTTTCACTGCACGACCTTATAACTGTCTTATTATGTTTTCAAACTCAGTAAAACCTCAACCTAACCTCGTCACTACTTGACTGGGGTTAGGGTTGGCACTTACTGAGTACCGAATATGGAGTACTCACGCCCTTTCTGCGCATGTTTTACCCATGTGCAGATCCAGGTACCAACACACAACGTTCCGACTAGGAGTACTGCAGCTGATGCTAGGAGACCGTGAGGTATTTGTGTCGCGTCCGCAGAACCTTCCGAGTCCCCTTCCTACTCTAGTATAGTTATAGTTTATAGATAGAGATACTTTTTCTTAATTCTGTTGTATAGAGCTATACTTGTAAAGCTTGTGACTTGATGACATTCCGGCCTTTTGGGTTATTGAGAGCTGTAAATGCCGAGCGACTAAAAGTTCTATAGTTATTATTATACTTTGACTGCTTTACTTCTGTTTTATCCTAATTTTCGGCTTATTTTAGGCTTACCTAGTCATAGGGACTATGTGCCGTCATGAGCCCGTTCGGAAGGTTAAATCGGGTCGTGACAGACCCCTTTTCTTCTCCTCTGGATCCCCCCTTTTCTGTGTGAGATCTCCCCTATTTATATCTCCATACTTCCTTTTATCCAGTGGTCTTTAACCGACGGGTCCTCTGATGGTCACGTCATCTTTGAAGCATTGTTTACGACGGGCGTTTTCGCTGCGCAAACCCATCGTCGATTCGATCTCAGGTATGACCGGTGGTTGACGGGATCGTAATCTACAAGACGTGACCACGATTTGGTCGACCTTTCACTACATCCTTTAGTGTCGGTCTTACAGACAAATTTTGACCTATACAAATTACATTAGCACTAAGATATTACGTGAAATGGTAAAGGGAAGAAAAGGCAAATCATACTTCAACCACCTCTATTGACATCAACCTTATGTTGATTTTATCACATGTCACCGTGGCAAGATAGGTATCTTTTTCATCATGTTCTCGTCAGGAACAACCAAGTTTAAGATTTGGGGCGAGATTTCAATATTATATTATAGCCCCAAGATCCTCGACATGTATTCTTCAGGAACATATTAAATTATATTTGTATACTCATAACTCAAAAAGTGATGCAAATATACGAGTAAATAAAACGATTGCCAAAAGAAATAAAAGAGTAAAAATACATTCCTACTCAATAAAATAGATTGAAGTAGACAATCTCCATTAATCAGAGCTCCGTGCTGATAACGTGTTATGTAATAATATGAAAGAAAGTAAAATAAGAGAAATTTAGAGAGATGATTATAAACTTTTCTTGGTAATATCATCCACATGAGTAAAGAAGTCTCCTATTTATAAAAAAATTGCTTGGTAAACTAAATAATCATGACTAACTAACTTGCTCCCAAGTAATTTCATAATACAAACATTTATATTTATAACATTATCATACTTTTACATTGGATTGTGAATTTTTATTTGATTATTTACGTTATTTTTTTTCCTAATTTTTTTGGAAAATGTGTTTATGTGTAAATTTTATAAATTTTTGGAAAATGAGTTTTAAAAAATATATTTTTTCAAAGTTTTTGTTTTTTCCCATTCACAGAAATGTATATTTTTTTAAAAGTAAAACACATGTCTAAACATAATTTTAAATTTCAAATACTATTTTTTCACTTAACATTAAATACTATTTTTATTCAAAACTTATAATTTTTTATGTCCAAACGCCTACTAAATATTTGGACGGATATTATTTATTTAAATTACTAGTATTGTTAAGCCCGAGCCCAAGCCTAATACTAAACGTTAAATGGATAATCATCGGATTTACTATTTACAGTTCTAATCGATATAAATAGATTATACGTGGATTGTATACGGTTATAAACATATCAAGTATATATTATACATTCGTCAGCTATATTAGTTTAAGCGATTGGGTGAATGGTAATTTGGGTTAATTCTTCTGATTATTTATAGACATAATTTCAAACATTTATCTTAGTTTGCTTTAGTAATACTAATTACCTCTCATATGGTTTAAATACTATAATTACCTATTTTATTTCTATTTTCTTGTTAAGAAATTGATTTCAAGTGATATATATTGCTATAATATTTCGTAATTACCTTTCTCACCTTTAATTATTAGCTTTTAAATTTCGCTGCATAAATATCTTTTTATAAAATAGAAAAGGATACTATATTGTATTATTTGACTAATCTTTCAAATCTTTAAAAGATATAAAAATTGATTATTTATGAGACTTATCAATGAGAAAGAAAAATAAAAGAAAGCTTCATAACTTTGCATTTGAATTTTTGTAGCGAAAATCTGTGTGATTTAAGAAGTAAATTTGTTAATATATAGTGAGGCATATGCTCATCTTTAATTTTACTTTATCTATTTTACTTTAAATCTCAGTTTATATACAATTTTCCTTCTTGTTGGACAATCTTTTACTTTATAGAATTAATTTTATATTTTTGTGCTCCCAAGTATTTTTATCTTTTATTATATACTTTTAATTATTCAATAATTGTAGTATGAACGTTTTACATTTATGTTGGATGTTTATTACATATGGCTTGTAAATTATAAATTTTGTTTTCTCGTTCTTGATTTTTTTACTTCCAGTGCTCTTATAATAAATATAATGGAGGTCTGTAACTCTAGCCAAGTAGTGTAATATAGCAACATTATATTTTTCTTTATTTAAGAGTTGCATAACCTTAAAAATAATAATAAAATTATAGAAGGGCAAAACTTAAAAAATTGAAATTTATATTGTTACCGAAAATCATAATATGGAAGGTATATAACATTACAAATCACAAGGTTGATAAGTGTTATAACGGTAAATATGGTGGAGATCTTTAAAATCACCCCTATTTATTTTACCCACTCTTATCTATATTATATAATAAAACATGGTATACGGGTTGAGAGAGGTGTGTATCAAGAACTGGCAAAGTTAAAGTGTCTATTTGATCGTTGTGGATAATTTAAAGATACCGTTTGTATTTCGCCAAAAACTAAAAATGTTTTAAAAGACCTTGAAATTTTTTAATTTATCAAAATGGAAGTATGAACTAATAGCATGTTTGGCCAAGCTGGAGAAATCGGCTTATTTTGAGAAGTACTTTTTTCAAAAGTGCTTTTGAAAAAAGTACTTTTTAAGAGAAGCAATTTGTGTTTGGCTAATCTCTCTGAAAAGCACTTTTGAGCAATTATTTGAGTTTGGCCAAGCTTTTCAGAAAGTGCTTTTAAGTATCAAATTACGAATAAAGACATGAATAGATTTACTTAATAGTTACTATTACAAGTAAATAAATAATCTCAAAAATTTGTTATTACATGCAATAATTAAATCTTTTCATTTTATTTAAGTAAACTATGAAAATAAAATTTAAAAGTACTTAATTCTTTTAATATAAATTAAATATATTGAAAATCATTCAACAAAATATAAAAATATTCACCCCTAAAGTCACTATATATAAGAAAACTATCCTAAAAATAATAAAAAATATTTATACATTAATATCCTAAGTACTAGGTTTAACGGTTATTTTGGTATATACTATATTTTGTTAAGGGTATTCTTGGTAAGAAGAAAAGTCAAAACTGCTTCTGCTTCTGCTTTTGGGAAGAAGCTATTTTTTTCTGCTTCTCATAAACTGCTTTTGCTTTTTCCCAAAAACACTTTTTTTACCAAAAAAAGCTTGGCTAAACACCTCAAGTTAGGAAAAAAGTGCCTTTGAAAAAAGAAGAAGCACTTTTAGCCTCTTGGGAAGCTTGGCCAAACATGCTATAAGTAATAATAATAAAAAATATAGTAGGAGTAAAAAAGAGGCTTATGAAGAAGTTAGGGGTCGTTTGGTATGAGGTATAAGAAGGTATAGTGCTGGTATAAAAATTGAATACCATCTTAATACTTTGTTTGGTTAGCAAACCAGGTATAAGTTATCCCGGCATTAAAATTAATACCGGAATAACTTATGCCTTGTAGAGGGTGGAGTAATTAACACCGGTGTAACTTATACATTTCGTAACATAACTAATCTCAACATAAATTATTTCAATATAACTTATACCAGTATAACTTATCCCGACATAAGCCATATTCAAACTTAACGATCCTTTATAGTACTATCACGTCACTCGTAAAAGTCAAGTCTAAGGGGCTATGATGTCTTGTCAAAAGGCTTAAAAATAACTTGATTTATGGACAATATATTTTAGTAGATAAAGTAATATATGATAAATACAAGGGTGAACTTGGAAGAGAAGGACTTTCGGTTGAAATGCCTAGTTATAATGTAACTAGGACAACAAAAAACTTTTCATCGTCCCTTATTATATATAGAGTAAAAATACGGCTTAGAGAAAAACCTCAAAGGAAAAAAAGAGACCGGAGCTTTGGGCCAGTTCGGTCTCTCATCTTCCTAATCCCTCGATCTGTTTTGAATAAGGGTTTTTCATCCCTGCAAAACCCAGTATTCGCTCCGGCAATTTGCGCCGGCGGTCCTCTTCCTGAACTCTTTATATAATACTCATTCCTAGACAAAGCTCTATTCAATCCAAAATCTAACCCAATTCATATTAACATCCAAAAATGCCAATTCCCAAAGAGCTATACCCTAGCCAAGATGACCTTCCGTACGAGGAAGAGCTCCTCCGCAACCCGTTCAGCTTGAAATTGTGGTGGCGTTATTTAGTGGCACGAGCAGATTCGCCATTCAAGAAAAGAGCAGTGATTTACGAACGAGCTCTAAAAGCTCTACCCGGAAGTTACAAATTATGGCACGCGTATCTCCGCGAACGCCTTGAATTAGTTCGGAATCTTCCAGTTACTCACTCGCAGTTCCAAACCCTAAACAACACTTTCGAGAGAGCTCTCGTTACGATGCACAAAATGCCGCGGATTTGGATCATGTACTTGGTAAGTTTAACTGAGCAAAAGCTCGTTACCCGAACGCGACGCACTTTTGATAGAGCATTATGTGCATTGCCTGTTACTCAGCATGATAGGATTTGGGAACCTTATTTAGTGTTTGTTAGTCAAAGGGGAATTCCTATTGAAACTTCACTTAGGGTTTATAGGAGGTACTTGAAGTATGACCCTTCACATATTGAGGATTTGCTTGAGTTTTTGTTGAATTCCGAGCTGTGGCAGGAGGCGGCCGAGAGGTTAGCTGGTGTATTGAATGATGATCAGTTTTATTCTATTAAAGGGAAGACTAAACATAGGCTTTGGTTGGAGTTGTGTGACTTGTTAACACAGCATGCTACTAAAATTTCGGGTTTGAATGTGGATGCCATAATTCGAGGAGGGATTAAGAAGTTTACAGATGAGGTTGGGAGGCTTTGGACGTCTTTGACAGATTATTACATTAGGAGGAAGTTGGTTGAGAAGGCAAGGGATATTTTCGAAGAAGGGATGACCACTGTGGTCACTGTTAGGGATTTTAGTGTTATTTTTGATGCATACTCGCAGTTTGAGGAGAGTATGCTTGCCTTGAAAATGGAGGAGATGAGTGACAGCGAGTTGGAGGATGAAGAGAGTAACGGTGAGGCTGGGGTGGAGGAAGATGTGGACGAGGAGGATGATAGGTTGAATGTGGTAAAATTAGAAAAGAAGCTTAGAGAGTTTTGGTTAAATGATGATAAGGATATTGATTTGAGATTAGCGAGGCTACAACATCTTATGGATAGGAGGCCGGAACTCGCGAATAGTGTCCTTCTAAGACAAAATCCACATAACGTGGAACAATGGCATAGAAGGGTAAAACTTTTCGAAGGGAATCCAACGAAGCAAATATTAACATACACTGAGGCAGTTAGAACTATTGACCCAATGAAGGCTGTGGGAAAGCCACATACTCTGTGGGTTGCATTTGCAAAACTTTATGAAAACCATAAGGATATTGCAAATGCAAGAGTCATCTTTGATAAGGGAATTCAGATGAACTACAAAACAGTGGATCATCTGGCTAGTGTTTGGTGTGAATGGGCAGAGATGGAGCTAAGGCACAGGAATTTCAAGGGTGCTCTGGAACTGATGAGACGTGCCACTGCTGAACCAACTGTTGAGGTCAAGCGGAGAGGTAACTCTGGCTTTCCTTTGTATCTGAGCTCCTTTTTTCTCATGATTGTTTCTTTATTCTAGTCACTTGTTAAGTATTTAACCCATCAAGCCTAAGTAACAGTTCAGTATTAGATCTAATTGAGTCATGAAATGCAAGTATTGGTATTGCCATGTACTAGTAACTAAATCTTGAAATTTTTTGTCATATCAAAAACCTGAAATGACAGTATACAGCAGTGGAAACGGAGTTGAAATGCAGATACAAGTTCTGTGGAAAACATGATACTCCGTTCTCAGTAATATTAATTCCTCTTTGTAGGTATAGCATTATATGTATATAAGAGAAATGCCAGGGCTTTCTGGATAAAAATTAATGTGGGTCTCGTGTTAATTTTGAAGTAAAACAATCAACAGAAGTAACAAATAGTGAGGAAAAACCTTGCAATTGGAAATATTTAGACTGCCTAGAAGATTCTGAGCCAATTTCTTTTGAAACTGAAATATAGCAAAAAATAAAATTTGTCTCTACCTTTGGACCCTTCTGTCTATAAGACTAACCATATGCTATTAATTGTGTTTTTGGAACTCCATGATCAATCAATCTCAGTCTACAAAATACAGCTGAAGAGTTTTAAGATAACATTTAGTATATCATGACTGTGGGATACAGATATCTAATTTCATTCCAATCGATTAATGTTGTATGGATATTTGGGCTAACTCTTGGGTGCTCTCTTCATATTTTAATATGCAGTTGCTGCTGATGGAAATGAACCTGTGCAGATGAAGCTACACAAATCTTTAAGGCTTTGGTTATTGTATGTGGATTTGGAGGAGAGTCTAGGAACCTTAGAGTCAACTCGTGCAGTATATGAGAGAATTTTGGACCTGAAAATTGCTACACCCCAGATTATAATAAACTATGCAGTACTTCTGGAGGTATGCATTTTACTTGCACTGACTGTTTAGTTTTGTTCTCATCTTTACGTTGGTTTGATCCTACTGTTTCACATGCTTTTAAAAGAATGGGAGTTCTTTGCATTTTGCATCCCTAATGCATGAACCATTTCTTGGTTTGCACCTTTTCCTATTTTTTTATTTTATTTATACGATTTACCCCTTAACCTATTGATTATTTTGCAAAGCTTTAGAAGAGATAATTCTGTGAGGGAAAAACAGGGATTGAACTACCCAGAAGAAAATAAGGTGGAGTTGGAAGAGTAAAAATACAAGGAAAAGGAATAAGGGGCAATAGTGCGGGAGAAAGAGGGAAGGGAACATGAGCAATCTAGTAATCTCCAGATTATAAAGTGAATAACTGGCTAGGCGAAATTTCTTTTTAATTCCCCCAAAAGAATGTGTAACAAATATGAGATAGTGTCTTCTTCACAAATCCAAGTAGTGGAGGGATGTCCTTATGCTGCACAATGCTATCGTAATGTCTGCTTACAGCATGAAATCCTTCCACTCTTACTTTTATCACCTGGAAATCTTCACTTTTATTGATTTGCCATAATGCCATCTAGAAGGAGCCCTTCGCATAGTGACTATTTACTGGATGGCTTTACTAATGTTGTTTGGCCGCTTTTCCCATGACTCCCCCAGTTTTTCATCTTCTCTCCCTTCACTGTTCTTTTTGTTGATTACATAACTACTATTTTTATGATTTTATCCATTAGAAAATGAGTCTTTTATTATTTCAAAAAGACATTAAAATATTAAGATGTAATCTTTTTTGTTGATTACATAATTACTATATTTATGATTTTATCCATCACAAAATGAGTCTTTTATTATTTCACAAAGACATTAAAATATTAAGATGTAACTCATAAGAAACAAGAGGATAAAGTGAAGATTAAGGGAAAAAAAGATGCATATAGAGGTGCAAAATGCAAAGAACTCAAGAAAAGAATAATAGATTTCTTTGCTCTCTGGTGCAATTGGATTTAACCTAATGTCTCGTATTCATTTTGTGTAGGATCATAAGTACTTTGAGGATGCATTCAAGGTTTATGAGAGGGGTGTGAAGATCTTCAAGTACCCACATGTAAAGGATATATGGGTTACCTATCTTTCCAAATTTGTGAAGAGATATGGGAAGTCAAAGCTGGAACGAGCTAGAGAGTTATTTGAGCATGCCGTAGAAGAGGTATGTATATAACAATACCATTTGCGTTCAGTCAACAAATAAACCTTTGGTTTGCTAGGATATAAATTTGAACTGTATAATCGAATCCTAATATGCTCCAAAAAGGTAAATTTATCAATGGTCATTACTGGAGTTCAAGGATTCGTTGTTTTAAGTGGTATAGTTCTCAACTTATGTATAAAAATCTCATGAGTTTTTCCTTGTTTTTTCTCCATCTCCTTTAATGAATTGTAGAGATATTACCAATCTCTCTGATAGTGGGACATTCACTTCTAATTAACAATATCATATGATTATGCATGTAAAATATACATAAGGGCAGCAGTCACTCTTTTGACTGTTTGTACAGATCTGATATTCTTTACAACTCCTTGGACTTGCATACCTCTTGCACCGCAGGAACATCCACTTCTTTTTGGGGTCCAATTTAGTGTCAATCAATCAACTAACGCCCAACACTTCTTCTGGTGTAACTTAATATTGTAATAGAAGAACAATTGGCGGATCTTTTTAAACAGATTTAAACTGATGGGAGAAATCATTGGCTACCTATATTGTTGTGTGATTAACCGGTTTAGTGTCCTGAAATCAATCTCCCATCAGCCACCATTTATCACTATTCTTCAACTACTTCCTAAAATATCTCTTTGGCATTCCTCGTCCTCTACTTATAATACCTTAGTATTTCTACCTGGATAAAGAGGCCACTCATTGCAGAAATGCAGGGTAAGGCTGCGTTCGGGTGGTCCGGCCCTTCCCCGGACACCGCGCATAGCGGGAGCTTAGTGCACCGGGCTGCCTTTTTTTACTTATTTATAAAGAGGCCACTCATTGAATCATTTCATGCAGTCTACTGTGCTTCTTCTTGATTTCCCTTCTTAGGTTTAGTTTGATGTCTTTCTCTGTCTACCTGTGTGCATTGTATATTTATTTTGGCTGCACAGCACAGCTTCACCTATGTTTCCGGTAACTTGCCAATATCACAAAAACTTGTTTTTTGGGTCTAGAATACCTATATGTGGCCTTCTCTTGGGTAATAATTGCACTTCCAAATTATGGGAGAAATTTTGCTTAATGCTGTTTGTAAAGTCTCTTATTTAATGTTTAACTACCTCTTGTCTCCATTGCATCTCAAAGCATGCTCCATAAATTCTATTTGACTAGGTATGTTTTGATACTCACCTCATACTGCCTCAATTCCTACCAGGCCCCTGCTGATGCTGTGAAGCCATTGTATCTTCAATATGCTAAGTTACAGGAAGACTATGGTCTTGCCAAGCGGGCTATGAGGGTGTATGATCAAGCTACAAAAGCTGTTCCAGCAAATGAGAAATTGAGCATGTACGAGATTTACATAGCTCGTACAGCCGAGATATATGGTGTTCCAAGAACAAGGGAGATATATGAACAAGCAATTGAGTCTGGGCTTCCAGACAAGGATGTGAAAGTTATGTGCTTAAAGTATGCTGAACTGGAGAAGAGCCTAGGAGAGATTGACCGTGCCCGTGCACTATACAAACACTCATCACAATTCGCAGACCCTAGATCAGGCCCTGATTTCTGGAGTAAGTGGCATGAGTTTGAGGTGCAGCATGGAAACGAGGATACCTTCCGTGAGATGCTCCGTGTGAAGAGGAGTGTATCTGCAAGCTACAGCCAGGTAAAAAAATGTTCAATTAAGCAGTAAGTTAATTACCTATGATGTCCTTGAGATGAGTAAATTAGGGAGCACAATAGTGTTCGCACAAAGAATTGGGACCAAACAGTACTTATGGCATAACCTAACCCCCCGGGGCAAAAGAAGAGTATCTGTGGTATTAAAGAAGGTGAATGAGGGAAATTGTTTTTGCACTTAAATGGCTTCTACAGGGGGTGCACCTTGGATAAGAAGGATTGATCTGGTCAGATGAACGGAAATTACTGTTACTACCAACTTAATCAAAATAAAACAATTACTTTGCGACGTGTATCATCCAAAATGGCGTATAACTAGCTTTGGAAGATGACAGCTAAATTTTGCGTAGACTGGGAAACTGATTTTACCAGAGCTACTTATGCTACACGCCAGGAAATTTCTTGAAAATAGGAAGAGAGCATAATGTAGTTCTTAGCTACTTAGCTAGAACTACTATTTTAAACTTTTTTGGTATATAAACTCTCACGAACTTGATATGTTATATATATCAAATCAGTCAACTACACCTTAATCTCAAACAAGCGGAGTTGGTTATGTGGATCCTCTATGTTATATTCCAGTCCATGCAGTCCAATGTTGAAAATTTGCTTCTCTTTTGAGGGTGAATTTAGGTTCCCTAAATCTCACACTTTTCCGTTCAGTGGTATAAGGTCCTTAACCAATCTAAACGACTTCCGACAAATATTAGATCTAATGGAAGTAACAGATATCTCAACCGGTTGGTATTACCTATATTGATCATTTGTTACCAGTGTTTTTTCTTATCTAAGTCTGCATTTCTGTGAGATTTTAGGTCTTTTGGGACTTCTTTTTTTTAATGTTAGGTCTACCTCCTTCCCTTTTAGCACCTCAAATCATCACATGTGACACTAATGGATCAGCGAATTTGGAGATTTACGTAAAACATGACCGAACCATCTTAGGCAACCTTCTATTTATCCTCTCTATGTCACATGTTTGTGTTCCTAGATTAATTTGATCATTTCTTGTTATTTTCTTGTATGGTCACGTATTCATCTTAGTATTTGTATTCAGGAAACAACGATAAATATATTGGCTTTTGAGAGCCAATGTTCACTCCTTATAACATTACCACATTTCGTAATGTTTTTGGTCTCAGAACTATACTACAGAATTTGCTTCCAGCTTTCTTAGATATCTTTTTGTTGCATAGTGCTCCTGTACTGCTCCTCCATTTGAATTATCCTATTTTAGTTCTATATGTTCTATCTTCATCTACCATTTCATTTCTGAGAAGTTTGAGCCTAGATATTTGAATTATCCAACCTATCAAAAAGAATTTTCGTAGTAGTTACTACAACTTGCAGTTCCTCTAGTCCTCGTACTTCAACTAACCCTTACTCTATGGAGTACTAGCTTTCTCTATAGTTCTAGTTTTTGGCTGACATCCTGGCTAGTTTTGTCAATAACACAAACCCATATGCAAATAGCATGCATCATTTTTCGGGGGTATAATTATAGCATGCATCATGGAGTTTAATATGATATGGGTTTAAGGCAGATCCCTGGAGTAAAGCTACGATTGCAGGGAACTCCTCTCTATCGCCTCCCGCTGGTTGCACATTTGTGACCTTTTCGTCATACATATACTTTTAAGTAGTGTTGTATATGAACACTCATGAACCTGGTATACCATTCTTTTAAAGATTTTGATGTGATTATATTGTCTCGTTTCTGCATTCCTTGTATTCTGTTGATGGACCATACTGAAATGCTTTTTATACCTGCAGACACATTTTATCCTCCCCGAGTATCTCATGCAAAAGGATCAGATGCAGACCCTTGAGGAAGCAAAGGATGTGTTGAAAAAAGCTGGTGTTGCTGATGATGAAATGGCAGCTCTCGAGAGGCAGTTAGTGCCCCCAGAAGATGATACAAAGGACAAAGAACAGAGTCGGGTAGTTGGATTTGTAAGTGCAGGAGTGGTTGAGTCAAATGGACAGAAAGTGACAACAAACAACGAGGATATTGAGCTACCTGAGGAAAGTGATTCTGTAGAAGAAGAGAAGGTTGAGATTGCGCAGAAGGATGTCCCTGCTGCGGTGTTTGGAGGTTTAATCCGTAAGAGGGAAGAAGGTGATGAAGCAGAGGACGACTCTGCTGCCAAGAGTAAAGATAGTGATGGCCATCTTGGCGCTCTAGAAAGAATAAAACGAAGGAGACAAGGCTCTTAGAGGTTGTTTGTATTCTTCTACTGCACTAGTTGGACTCTGAAAATTTTAACCTTATTTTAAACTTACTAGGTGCATTCGTTATCCTGTAAATTAATGTTAGTTTGTTGTAACCTGTAAACTTATAGTGTTACACTGCAAGAATTCATCATTTAATGCGTTGCGTAAACTTGTGTTCTCCTATTATGTTTTATGTTAGTTCCTTCTTTAGCTACCTCAAGTGCAGTGATGCAATCATACATTCTGAGTTCAACTATAGATATCTGCGCTGTTATAATGAAGAACTTGAATGAAAAGTGGCTGAAAGGAGCACGATTTGCTCTGTTTTCTTTGATGATCTATGATTTGCTTCCACCTTCTCCGAGCCTCTCTGCCTTTCCAGGGTAGGGGTAAGGCTTTCCAGGGAGGGGTAAGGCTGCGTATACCTTACCCATACCCCACTCGTGGAAATTCACCGGGTTTATTGTTGTTGTTTGGATGATTGTTACTCATCATTTTATAATGTATTGTATTGTATCTTTTCGTTTTATAAATACAACGTTTGTATAGATTGTATTATTTGTTATTGTTAAGTAACATTTCGCTGTTTGGTTTGACTGTATGATACTGTACTGTAACTGATAAGTTTACTAATACCCTCGATTGTTTAGATATGAAATTTATCAAGAATTATGCATAAAATAATTTAAGAAAACCGTTTATACTAATTTATCACCAAATATGTTTTATAAATAGATTAAGCAATTAAATTCATGCAAATTCTAATAAAATTAGCAAAATTAAATTAGTAATTTTACGTTGGAAGCGGTTGGTTTGGAAAGAAAAAGGACGAAGACAAAGTGGTTATAGGTGGGAGATTTGAAGTTAAAATAAAAAAAAACGGTGAGGGTAAAATAGAATTATGGAGTAATAAGTTAGGGCATAATTGAAAAGAAAAAATAGAAAACAATCCAATCACACCAAATCGGTTGTTTCGAAAAATGAGACTTTCATTCTTCCGAAACCATGGATTTAATACAATATAACTAAGTTTAATGAAACAATCAAAACAAACACTATCTTGGGATAACATTACAATACGATACAACGAGTAATAACCATCCAAACAAGCTGTTAGTTTGAGGTGTGGGTTTGGGTTGCTCATCGTATCATCCATTCCTCAGTATGCCATCGGCATTCCTGCGACTTCAAATTTGTTTTTTGGGGTCATGCAGCACCTGCGGCAAGAACTCGCTTTACATGAGAATTGTATCATTTGGCAATCAAGTTTCCAATTTTCGTTCCCCATTCTTCTCATTTCGTGCCAAACCTTTTATTTTCTTCTATTCAAATCTTGTCAAACCTGTTAAAAATCTTTTTTGTACTTTTTATTCTTCGATATTTGTCACTTTAAATATCTTTATGTTGGTCCATGAAATTGAATAGTTTTAAAGATTGACAAAGGAACTCATAAATGAACCAGGTCCATCACTGACAGACATAGACACAAGCAGAGTCAAAGGCACATGAGGTGCACATTCAGGAGATAAACGAAATATGATAAAATAAGAGATATATCCTGATCGAAAAAATTGTAAAATGATAAGGAGAAGACTCCTTATTCAGGAAGAACAGAATCAAAGATAAGCAAGGATTTGAGGAGTTGAGATTAACTAGAACTTTTCCACCAAGTAAGAGTAGCATTAGAATTCTAGTTAACTCTTTATCTACGAATCCTATATATTGTAGATTGTTCTTATTATACAGGTACGCACAAAAGCAGAAGTTAAGCAAGAATTGAGAGAAAAATTAGCGAGACAATTTTGTAAGCAGTTCGTGTGAGATTTGAGTGTGCGAATATGAAGCTACTTAAACCAGCTACAAGACCCAGTTCCAACTGTTGTCTTTTAGTCTAGTTTATTTGTAGTAGGTGATTTTAACTTGTACCTTTTCAGCTTTATCTAGAAGGGTCTGTAATAGGTGCTGTGTGTTTCAAGTTATAGCTAACTTGGAGTTTGTCGCAAATAGCTAGAGGCTAATTTGCTACAAGGGATTAGAGGTAATCCTAGGTTTACAAAAGAGTTTTTGTAAATGCTGTTTGGCTCACTGATTTAGTAAAGAGTTTTGAAAAAATCCTACTGGGAAGTAGGTCGTAGTTTTTTCATCTTTGAGCCACGTGTTTTCCACATAAAATCTCTGTGTTCTTTATTTTCTGTATTTATTATTCCGCAAACAGTAGGTGTTGGAACACATAGAAGAGCCTGGTCCTTCTATAACTAGTGCACACGAAAATTGGACACAACACAAATCACCTCCCTCTTATGTGGTATTGATGTATAAAACATCACTTTACCTTTTATTATTTACTTGAAGAAAATAAACAGACAATCTAGTTTCTCAAATAAAAAGGCTATTTACTCTAGTCTTGGCTTAGTCCAATAAAGAACATCTGCTAAAACAAATTACGAATTAGAAAAAATGGATAACAAACCGAATCAAAACAAATTAAAAAAACCAAAAGATAGATTAGCTAAATCTTTGGAAATTAGAAAAAAATGTAATTGAAACAATACCCACTAGGCCACTAAACATTAATCTCAAACCAGTTGAGATCATTCTCAAACTAGACAATATAATTACTATCGATCCGC
>ML247105.1:0-25978 GCA_005239495.1 Nicotiana undulata
GATCGGATACTCACATCTCACTTGATAGCCAAAGTCTGGATGTTTATCAAATTATCCACTTTGCTCACAATATTACCATGATGGAACAATTCAAGTACAAGAAGGAATTTTAACCACCTTCATTTAGCTCAACAGTTCATTATTAAGACTTATATCATTTACTCCTTGCTCTTTATCAATTATATCAGGAGTAGCATAATTACTCAATTGATAAATTTCATAATTTTTATCTGAACATTATGTACATTTAATTCGTTGCTATCATAGCTCAATTTCATCATATATCAGTAATAACTCGTACAAAACATCAGATAGTATCAAACAAATAGTTAGAACATGCTCGTGGGTCCTACGACTACCCGATACACAATATAGATGCCACATACGGACTCTCGTCACGTGGTACGTACGTAGCCCCCTCAACAAGCACAATTAGCAACAAGGAGCCTAGGGGACATTTCCCCCTTACAAAGTTTGGAAAGGAGACTCACCTGGACAAGTGCTCCTCCGGCCAACGGACCAATCAACACGACGCACGAATCCTCCGAATCACCCTCGATGGCTCGCAACTAGCCAAAAGCACATAATTATATCAATTTAGGAAGATTCGAGGAGGATTTATCAAATATTTCCTTAAAAACGTATTCTTGACGTACTTTGGAAATTCAACTCCGAGCCTCGGCGTCCGGAAAATTATATTTCTTGAAGAAACGCGCTATACGTCGCCTAAGGATCAAGATTAACTAAATTAATCATCCCTCAATGGCCCAAAAATCAGATTTCACATTTTCATCAAAATCCTCTATTCTCCCCGACAATTTCTTATGAATTTCTATGAATTTGGAAGATAAAATTCCCAAAGAACGAAAGCAATTGACATGCGGAGGGTTAAGGATTACTTACCTGAGGTAATTGGGCTGAAACAGTCGTTCTGGTGCTCTTGGGGTCGTTAACAATGGATGAAAAATTGATTTTTGGGTGAAAATTCACGAAAGGGCTATTTATAGGTCTGCCCAGCAGTTTCCGCACCTGCGAATTTTTGATCGCAAGTGCGGACTCGCACCTGCGGGAAAAAGGTCGCTCCTGCGGAAAAAGGCCTGGGCACTGGGGGGATTTTCGCACATGCGGACTTTGGATCGCAGGTGTGGACTCGCACCTGCGGGAAATTGTCCGCACCTGCGATGGCCTAGGCCCTGGGGATTTCTCACGCCTGCGGAGTCTGGTCCGCTCCTGCGGAGCTGCTCTTGCGGAGCCGCTCCTGTGGAGGAAAGACCGCTCCTGCGGAAGGAGCCGCGCCTGTGGTTGAATTTCCGCTGGTGCGGACCTCGCGCCTGCGGCTCATGGACCGCAGGTGCGGTCACACCAGCAAATTCCCACCAGCAGTTCAATTGCTAGTTTTTGACCCCGTTCGGGGTCCGGGAGACCCCTGGGCCCACCCGAGCCCTCGACAAATTTTACCAACGAGTCCCAAATCACATGACGAACTCGCTCGAGCTCCCAGAACACTAAAAATATCATTCAAACGAAGAATCACTCTCCAAAACCCCTTAGATCAAACTTAGGATTTCAAGAAAAATCAAATGGCTCATCAATACGCCGAACGGGTCTATACTACTCGGAATGACCCCAAATTTTGCGGACAAGTCATAAATGACTATACGGAACTATTTCCAGTTCCGAAATTCCATTCGGACCATGATATCACGAGGTCCAAGTCCAGGCTGAATTCCAAATCTTATGAAATCCTGAATTCCAAATCTTATGAAATCCTGAATTCCGATTCAGGTGGCGAAACACTCACGGGTCATCAGAAACCCGAGGCGAACACACTCCCAAGTCCGAAATCATCATCCGGAGCTGCTGGAGCTGTCAGAACTCGATTCCGAGGTCGTTTTCTCAAAACGCTGCTCGGAACCAAAATTAGCCAAATAGGCTAGCCTTCAGGAACCAAGTGTTCCTGAACTGGCCAAATCACTTCCGAATCTTGAACTACCTTCCCACACAAGTCATAAGGTACGAGTAGCCGCTATGGAAATAGTCATTCACGGGAACGGAGTCCCAACACACAAAACGACCGGCTGGGTCGTTACACCCACCTTCAGGTCGTGACTGCGTCTAACGTTGAATCCGCTAGACAAGCCAACGTGTAACACAATACTAACATAATAATGCGGAATTTAAAATAATTAACTAGAAACAATTTATAATTTTTAATAACAAAAGTAGTTTGATTTTGAGACTAAGTGGTTATAACAAAATACAATTCGTTGCAATAATCCCAGAACCTAGAGTCACTAACTCACGAACTATCTATAAGAGTGCTAAATACAAAGTCTGAAGAAAATAATACATGAACTGTCTCAGAAACTAGGAGATAAGCAAGAAAGGATAGGAAAAATAGGGATAGAGGAGACGCCAAGGCCCACGAACGTCTGCGGGTCTACCTTGAGATCTCCGGGGTGGACTGAAGGATACTCCCTCTAACGGTGTCCACTGGGTCTGGCTGCGGGATCTGCACAACATAAAGAAGTGCAGGTGTAGCATCAGTACAACCGACCCCATGTACTAAGTAAGTGCCGAGCCTAACCTCGGCAGAAGTAGTGACGAGGCTAGACTTGACAACGATAATCTACCTGTACAGTTCTACAAGATATATCACAGACAAACGCAGGAATAGCCAGATAAGCATGGGATACGGGAGCAGTTAATGGGGGTGACAAGTGAGAGCTAATAACAATTAATTAACACATAGGAGTGAGCAAAAGAGAAAATTAACAAGAATGCTAACGTAACAAGTATAAATACGAGCAATGTATGTAATGGCATGGCATCACCCTTCGTGTTTACTCTCTTTCTCACAATGCGATGTATGATATAAGATAATATAAGTCATGGCACGGCATCACCCTTCGTGATTTTACTCTCTTCCTCACAATGCAATGTATAATGTGTTGCAATATGAACCATGACACGGCATCAACCTTCGTGCTTTTAATCAATGTGAATCATGGCACGACATCAACCTTCGTGTTTTTACTCTCTTCCTTGCTATGCATTTTATGATGTAATCAATGTAAATCATGGCACGACATCACCCTTCGTGCTTTACACTCTTCCTCACCATAAAAATGACAATATCAAATGGCAAGGAATGCAGCATAGTGGAAATACCGATCATAAACGCCCGACAAGGGGAATATCTCAGTCAATATCATAACAACTTCCCGGCAAGGGTCTCAGCTATAACCAACATTTTCACGTATATCCTTTATAGTTGGGTCCTCAATAGAACCATTACATCGCAAGATCATCAACAAGGATTTTCAACAACAATCAACTTCCAAGTAGAGACAATTTCATAATACACTGAATATGGAAGTAATAATAAGATTTTCGTCATAAATATGGACTCACGGGCATGCTTGACACACAATGCATAGGTACTCGTCACCTAACCTATGCATTGAACATGATAAACACTTAGCACATAGCATACAATACTTATTCCCTCACCAAAGCTAGGCAAGACACTTACCTCGTGTCCAAGAATAGCAATTCAAGCTTCTAATACCTCCTTTCCTTTTGAATTCAACTCCGAAACGACAATATCTAAACATAATGAAATTATTAACATCAATAATGACTCATTAATACAATCCCATAGCCTAAATATACAATTCCTAGCATTCTTTCAAAAATACCAAAATTCGACCCCGGGCCCGCTTGGTCTAAACATGAGGCCCGGTCCAAAACCCGATTACCCATACCCCCACGAGTTCAAATATATAATTTGTTTTGAAATCCGACCCCAAATTGAGGTTGAATTACCCAAAATCCCATAAACCATAACTCTACCCAAAAACCCTAATTTCTACTTTGATTTTAGGATTTTAAGCCTAGATTCTAGTGGTTGTTGAAGATAAATGGAACAAAATAGAGTTGGAATCACTTACCTATGGAGCTATGGTGATGGAACTCTTCAAATCGCCTAAGGGGAAGTGGGTAAGAAGAGGTTTGAGAAGAAGTGGGTTAAATCCCGTAATGTTTTTGTTTTTTGACATTTTAAAATAACTGGGCAAAATTGCCCTTCGCGTTCGCGGGCCACTGGCCGCATTCGCGAAGGGTTAGCAGCTGGGACCTACGTGTTCGCGGAGCCAGGACCGTGTTCGCGAAGGTCTAACTTCCTAGGCTTCCACTTTCGCGAGCCTACGCCCGCGTTCGCGAAATACAGACCTACCCTGCCCCCTGACCTCACCCTAACCCTACGCGTTCGCACCCCTGGGGACGCGTTCGCGTAGAAGCACTGCTTAGTGCTCCGAGTTTGCGTCTCCCTCTACGCGTTCGCGTAGAGTAAAGCCCAGGCCACCATAATTTACCCTTCGTGTTCGCGAGCCCTTGGCCGCGTTCGCAAAGGGTATTGCACCAGACACCAGCAAATCCTCAAAAACACAAATTTTTCCACTTTCCACACCCCGTTAACTACCCGAAACTCACCCGAGCCCTCGGGTCTCAAAAAATAAAACACACACGACTCGCAAATCATCCTACAGACTTATTTAAGCATTTAAATCACAAAAAAATCATCAAAATCAATGAATTAAAACCTCAAAACTCATAGAATTTTCTTAAAACTTCAGAAGGTTCAATTATTCCGATTTTTATTCGAAACACGTCATTTCAAGTCCGTTTTACACCAAATTACACAGATAGCTCACATAACATATATTAAACTTGTTTCGGGCTCCGGAACCATAATATGGGCCCGGTAACACGATTTTCACATAAATATTCATTTTCCAAAACCTTTATATTTATCAGAAAACAATTTTGTTTAAAAATTCATTTCTCGGGCTTGGGACCTTGGAATTTGATTCTGGGCATATGCCCAAGTCCCATATTTTCCTACGATCCCTCCGGGTTGGTCAAATCATGGGTCCGGGTCTGTTTACCAAAAATGCTGACCAAAGTCAACTTTAAGCAATTAATTATTAAAAATTTTATTTTTCATCAAGTTTTTACATAAAAGCTTCCTGGCTACCAGCCCAGGCTGCGCACGCATATCGAGGTAAGATTAACGGAGGCTTTCGGGGCCTCGAGACACAGATTTAGCTAAATGTATACAGGATGACCTTTTGGGTCATCACAATATCACATCAGTTTATTTATGAAAAGTTTCAAATTTCAGGTCAAGCCTTTCACAATACTTAAATCTCAATTATCATAAACAGGAAACTGTACTATTCAGAGACTTCACCAATTATCACTACACACTGAAGCAAACCGAAATGTATAATGTAACACTGACGATCAACTCAACTAGATGTACCACAATGTGACTATGGAACAAGTAACACTTTCGAAATACTTGAAACAATATTTAACAACAAGTTGACAAACCAAGTAGACATGAAGGCATCAATAATCATAACCAATTAAACTAGGGATCAATTGAATTGGAAACAGGGAATGGATCATGTTCAACAAGTAATTTGGTAGTGCATAGGTACTCGTCACCTCACCTATACACCACACACATGCAAATTCACATAGTAATCAAATTGGGGATTCCTATTCCCTCAAGTCAAGGTTAAAGCAAACACTTATCTTGATGTCACAGGCAAATCGGTGATCTAGCACAATTTTTCCTTTAGAATTTGCCTCTATTCCACTCAAATGTAATCACAATTGGTTCACCATCATCAATTATTGCTTAAAAGAATTAACTTTATTGAAAAAATATGGTTTCCTATGTTTTCTTATCCACTACAAAAATTCGACTCTGGGCCTGCTTGGTCTAAGCTCGAGGTTCGGACCAAAACCCGTTTACCCATTCTCCCCCGAGCCCGAATACACAATTGGTTTTGGAATCCGACCTCAATTCGAGGTCTAAATTCCCAAATTTGAAATTCCTATGTTCTACCCAAAAATCCCAATTTTTACCATGAAAACTCTAGATTTTTGGTTGAAATCTTGTTAAAAGTTGTTAAGGATTGAAAGGAATTAGTTAAAGATCATTTACCAATGATTTGGAGAAGTTTGAGTCTTTGAAAAATCGTCTATGGAGGTTTAGGGTTTGAGAGAATTGAAAAATGGGTGAAAATCCCGTCAAAAATCTCATTTAATAGGCTGCAGATGTCGCATTTGCGACCCGGAATTCGCATTTGCGACATCTGGCACAAAAAATTTTTTTCCGACATTAAAATGGGCATAACTTCCTCATATGATGTCTAAATTTGATGATTCTTTTTCCTATGGCTCCGTAATTACTATACAGATCTAATGGTTCAATACAAACAAAATTTGGAGCTCATTTTCTTAGTTTGGTGTCATTTATGCTTGAAGAAACAACGAAGAAGCATAAAAAACAAGCGCAACATAGCCTAAACCTATCTGAAACTCACCCAAGCCCTCGGGGCTCCAAACCAAATATGCACGCAAGTCTAAAAACATCATACTTACTAGCTTGTGTGATCAAATCATCAAAATAACATAAAAACTATGAATTTAACCTCAAAACTCATGATTTTCTCAAGAACACTCAGATTTTCTAACTTTTCAACCGGACGTCCAAATCACGTCAAATCAATTCCAATTCTCACCAAATTTCACATATAGGACTTAAATATCATAACAAACTTGTACCGGGCTCCGAAACCAAGATACGGGCCCGATATCATAAAATTTCACATATTATTTTATTTCTTTATTTCTTGAATTAACCAGCAGAAAAAGTTTCTTAAAAAATTGTTTTATAAGGCTAAGGACCTCGGAATTCAATTCCGAGCATACGCCCAATTCTCATATTTTACTTCGTACTTCCCGGGATCGTCGAAACACAGATTCGGGTCTGTTTACTCAAAATATTGACCAAAGTCAACTAAACCACATTTAAACTCTAGAAATTTCTATTTCTCATATTTTCACATAAAAGCTTTCCGGATTCATGCCCGGACTGCGCACACAAATTGAGGTAATTAAAATTAGTCTTTTTAAGGCTATGAGCATGGAATGGAGTCTTAATCCATAAGATGACCCCTTTTGGGTCATCACAATCTCCCCCTCTTAAATAAACGTTCGTCCTTGAACGGACAGAGAAAATTACTTGGTTTGGTAATTAGTTCTCGGGGATATCTACTCTACGAATCCGTCTCGGACTCCCAAGTAGTTTCCTCAACAGGCTAACCTCCTTGTCGCTCTCGGTTTGAAGGGTAACTCCTTTTATATCTAGAAAACATAATAAAGAGGTAACGCGATCCATCCATTGGAGAAATATTGGATAATAGTTTAGAAATCATTGATTGAGGCCCATTATACTTATCATTTGAAAGTGTGAAATAAGGTCAATGAGAGTCTACTCCGAGGGAAACGTGAGTTTTTCTTTGAGAAATTCATGAATCGAACATCCGCCAACCGGCTCCACAAGTATTTGTGATACCAAGAAAATGAGGACTTAGAGTCACCCGGTGTAATTAAAAATATGGTTGAACTTGATTCTAGTTCGGGGAAAATAAAGGATACCAAAATTCCGGGAAGAATTGAATCTCAAAGGTTTGACAGACATTGTCCATGCATCAAAGATTTGGAGGCACTATCTCTATGGTGTGATGTGTGAGGTTTCAACAGACTACTGCGGTCTCCAGTACTTGTTCAAGAAAAAGGATCTTAATTTGAGATAGAGGGGATGGTTGGAGTTATTGAACAATTACGACCTCACATTCCAAGCATTTCTCAACATTGGACCTGTGTGGTGATATGGAAATTGAACTACATGATTCAAAAGAGATTATGAGGAGTAGGAACAAAAGTAACACCATTTACAATTTGAAAGGAATAATAGGGAAATAACATTTCTCACATGAAACCGAGAAGTGCAAAGTGGAGAAATTAGAGTTCGGCTTGATCATCAACCTATCATTCTCACTGTTCATGGTCATAAGCTTGATTCCAAATTAGGTGGCCAGATTTTTTATTTCTCAAGCAACGAGACAAATGGTAAAATTAATTTATGTCATGCCATATCGTTAAATAT
Organism: Nicotiana undulata; assembly: GCA_005239495.1. Taxonomy (NCBI): domain Eukaryota; kingdom Viridiplantae; phylum Streptophyta; class Magnoliopsida; order Solanales; family Solanaceae; genus Nicotiana; species Nicotiana undulata. The sequence continues at coordinate 8,030 of ML247105.1, forward strand.
GGCGCTTGATGGTAGAAACCCATTATTTCTCAAATTAATTAGTCGTTCAAAATATTGAATTGTTTAGTACAAGAAATATTTTATAATTACTATATTATTATTTTATTATTATTATCATTACTATTATTGTTATTATTTTATTGTTCTATTTTATTTATTTACTTACTTGGTACAGGAGATATTTTATTATATAATTTTTTTTTATTACTCCAGTTTGCATTGGACTTCGCATTTGTGAACTCTGGTTCGCATTTCTGAACTAGGCAGTTTTAGGGAGGGGTTCTTATTTGCGAAGTGGGTGTCGCAAATGCGACACCTGAGGCTTAAAAGGGGTTTTGATGGTTCATTTCACCAAACAAATGTAAATCCATTGATACCCAAGAAAGACAGACTATTTGAGTTTTCCCACCCTTCCAACCTTCAAATTTTCACTTCCAAGTGCAACAACCAGGTAAATTTTGTTTATTCCTTACATCTTCTTCTTCTTCTTCTTCTTCTTCTTCTTCTTCTTCTTCTTTTTCAATTATCTTCTTAAAACCTAGGGCTTGGAATAATTTCAAGTTTTCTGGGCATAAAGTGTTAAAAATCACAGATTTTATGTTGTTATTTGTTGGGTGAGGATGGTTGAGAGGGTTAATCCAACAATGGGTTAGAAATTTAAGAATAATGTGAGTGTCATTGATGTTTAGAAATAGGGGTAACATTTTGGGTTTAGATTTTGGAATTTCTTTGCATTTTTTTGGTCGTATGTGATTTTTATTGCATGATTTAGTGTGTAAAGACTATTTGGGGTGTTTTGGGGGTGTTTAGAAGTGATTTCATGGAAGAAATTTTAAAATTTAGGGACTGTTCTAGGGCTGGGGACGACGGGTTCACATTTGCGAAGGGGCGTTCGCATTTGCCAACTCGGACGGTTCTGGAGGACTTCGCAATTGCGATCCTGGGTTACTTCACATTTGCGAGAAGATGATCGCAAATGCGACTTCTGAGGGGAAACTGAGAGCTTCGCATTTGCGAAGAAAATGTTGCAAATGCGACATCAGAGAGCGAGCATTTGCATATTTTGAAATTTTTGAATTTTTTTCTATGTATGGTTTCAACTGTCCAATCACCCTTTTGATATCTAAGATCCATTTTTCAACATATTTCATAGTTATACTCCGTTTTCATTTCAATGATTTGTTTTGCAGGCTCATACATTAAGGATGAGTTTCAACTCCACTGAATCTTGCCCGAAAGTCCCATGGAACTTGAGGAAAACTACGACCAACACCGATTCTTATCATAAGGGTGTCATGAACGGTATTACAATTAGCTAATCACAAAGAAGCTGCTTTCGAAGAGTGGAATTGAGATGGATAAAGTTGAGCAACGTCTGCCTGAGTTCTACCGGAAGCTTGTTTCTATGGGCTGGATTTGTTTCGCCCCTCCACCTTGCAAGGAAAATGAGCGGTGGCTGAGGGAGTTCTATGCGAATCTCCCTGCCATAAACATGAAAAAGTCAAAGATGAGGGTTCGAGGAAAGATGGTACATATCAGGGTAGAAGTTGTGAACAATATCTACCACCTCCCTCACCACGACATGGATCCTTTCCGAGAGAAAGATAACCTTCTATAGAATTGGTGTGATTCCAAGATATGCCCGGGTGTGGATGTACATTGGGCATTGGGTAAGAGATCAATAACCTCCCAAGAGTTCACCGCCGAAGCCAAGATATGGCTAGCTATTGTGTGCAATCGTGTCTCTCCAGCGTCCAACATTTGGAATGTGCCCATACTGAAGCACTGATGGTAGCCTGTATCCTTGATGACATTCCACTCAATGTTGGCAAAATCTTCGTCAGTGAGCTAAAGGAGTACCTTCGCCTAGGTGGTACGTCACTTTTATTCCCATCTCTTATTACTGAGTTGTGCCAGGTTGCTGGGGTGAAGGAGGATCCAGGGGACAACTGGGTAGAGCCGGGTAAGCCTATTCACCCCTTAAAGAAGTAAAGAGAGGGTGGAGCTGTCAAGAGCAAGAAGAGAAAAGTGGGATTGCTTCCTCAGGCTGAGCAGGTTAGTTAGCTTTCTCTCTCCACTGGTGGTGCATTTGCTGTGCTTTCTGAGGAGATGAGGTAGGTTTGCGAGCTGGTATCTCGACTTCCACAGGGACCGGGGGAAACATCTGAGGGACCATGTACATATGTTTCACATAAAGACTTCAAGAAATACCTTGTGGATCAGAAGAAACAGGAGGCTCATTTTAACCAGCTGGAGAAGGCGTACGCAGATTTGGCCACGACACATGGTGGCTTGAGTACTTCCCATGCCAAACTGGCAAGTGCACACTCCCAGATGAAGAAAAGGGAGAAGAAGATAGATAAGTTCTTCACTCGCGTGTGGAAGAGCGTGAATGGGTTGTTTAAGGTGTTGAAGTCTTAGGAGCCACTGCCATCGACTGAGCCGGAGGAAGAGAATGATGTTCCAGCTCCCTGGTCCGAGGAGGAGAGAGAAGAGAGAGTGACAGAGTCTGACAGCGAGGGGAATACATGATGCAATATTCAGGGGGGAACCATCCATCATTTTCACTTTATTTGTTAGATTTCAGGTTGAGGTCGCCTCTTTGAATAACTGTGATTTGGGATGTAACTATTTCTTTACTTTCTTGTAGATTGGTGTTGGGATTTGGTTCTTGTGTTCCTGTGACAAGTTAGTTTGCGTTTTATCTTTTAGGTGAATTGATATCTTGTTTGTCATGTTGTTTATTATATTTCTGTTATGTGACACTACCTGGTTCTCGTGTGGATGGTTATGTTGAAATTACGCAGGGTATGTTTTATTTTGAGCGGTGATAACTTTGATAACCAATTGATCTTTTCTCTTTCTTTTACCTCTCCTTGATGATAGATAGCTTCGTGGATTTCTTTTAGAGAATTGTTCTTGTAGTGTGGGTATAATTTTGTTAATTTGGAAGGAATGGATGGTTTAAATTGAGGTTGTGCCCATAAGCTGACTTTGTGGCTTGTTTGGTGCCAACATGATTTACTTCCGTACTGACTTGTGGCTTGTTTTGAAAGGAAAGAAATGGTTGAAGCATGGACTATTATCACACAATATCCCGTATGAATTCTTGCTCTTATATTCACAAAGTAGTTTCTCAGGTTATATGTGGTTCCCTTTTGAGATTCACTGATTCTAATTAGGCCTTGAGTTTTATTTTCTACTTGAGTTTCCACGTGCCATGAGTGGAAGTTTTCTTACATCCTCAGTGGTTTAGGACTAGTGATGCGGGAGAACCTGATCTGTCGGTACGTGGAAGAAAAGCACGCATTCCCGCCATTTACGAGAAAGTAGAAGAGTTCCATCAGTATTGGAGATAACAAGAACCGCACGATAGAGTAGACGAGAATAAAAATAGAATGTGTTCCTAACTTGATAGCCTCTGAGAAATAAGTAGTGTGTTCCTAACTTGATAGCCTCTGAGAGATAAGTACAGATGTCTCTGTACCGATCCTTCAGACTCTATTAATCTTGTTCGTGAATTATGAGGCCTAAGAAACCTAGTGTTCTGATACCAACTTGTCACGACCCAAATTCCCAACCTTAGGGATCGTGATGGCGCCTAACACCGTACTTGTTAGGCAAGCCAATGTTAGAACCTGATTAGCCATTTTCCTTTGAATATTTTCTTAAACACAATAAGACAATTTAAAATAGACCAAATCTAATAAATTCCAACGAATAACTTCATGAGTATTAATAATAATAATAATCAATAATTAAGACGAACCACGAACATAATCTATAACCATAAAACTACTCCAAGGTCTGGTGTCACAATTCACGAACTACTAAGTATGCTACAAATAATGGGCTAAAAGAATTAAGTATTTGTTTTGAAAGAAGTAAAACAATGTCTCAAAATAAGAGAAACCTCCAAGAATCTGCGGACGCCAACAGATCTACCTCGAGTCTCCGAATGACGAGGAAAACTACTAAAATCTCCTAACTCTGACCGATACCTGGATCTGCACAAAAGAGTGCAGATCTATGTAGTGTTGGTCCTAGCCTTGTCACTACTTCGCCGAGGTTAGACTCGACACTTACTCAGTACATGGGGTCGGTTGTACTGATGCCACACATGCACTTCTTTATGTTGTGCAGATTACGCAGCCGGACCCGGGGATCACTGACGATCAGAGCATCTCAACCCGCCATACAGGAGACTCGAGGTAGACCCGCAGACGTTCGTGGGCCTTGACGTCACCTTCTACTTTCCACTTTCAGCTCTGTCTTATTTTGTATTTAAGAGACAGTCGTATGTATTTATTTCAGACCTTTTGTTGTAGTAACCTCTTAGATAGTCCGTGAGTACGTGACACCAGTTCTGGGATTTGTTTACGAGTTTCATTTCGAAAATGCTATGTTGCACTTTAGTTATCTTGTTCTTATTTGTTGTTAATGAGTTTTAATTACTTCAAACATTGGCTTATCTAGCGGGTTCAACGTTAGACGCAGTCATGGCCCGAAGGTGGGATTTCGGGTCGTGACAATGCGATCGCATAGAAGTGGCTGCGATCGCATAGTGTTGAGTGGGGGAAGGGGGTCTGGGACCTTGTGCGATCGCATGGGTGGGTCCGCGATCGCGGTGTAGAAAATCCAGGTGATCTGCGATCGCATTCTTTCTTCGCGATCGCGTAGTGTATCAGGGGATCTGGGTGGGGGCTAGGTGATTCTTCTCTGCGGTCGCATTCTTCCCTCCGCGATCGCAGAGGTCTGTGGAACTAACCTTCCGCGATCGCAACCCTCTGCCTGCAGTCGCATAGTAGGATTCCCTGTAGCTCTGCGATCGCAGCCCTTATTCTGCGATATCAGAGAAGAAAAATTTGCGAGTAATATTTAGTCCAAAAACAGAATACTTTACATGGGAATATCACATTTTCAGCCTTCTTCTTCTCCTCCCACCCCCATTGACGATCCTCAAGCTAATTTCCCTCCATAAACACTTGGGTAAGTGATTCTAACACTAATTTCTTCCACTTTTTTTTCATAATCACTAGAATCTAGGCCTAAAATCCTAAAATCAAAGTAGAAATTAGGGGTTTTGGGTAGAGTTAGGTTTTTGGGAATTTTGGGTAATTCAACCCCAACTTGTGGTCGAATTTCAAAACAAATTATATATTCTAACTCGTGATCGGGTTTTAGGTTCGAGCCTCGTGTTTGAACCAAGCGGGCCCGGGGTCGAATTTTGGTATTTTTGGAAGAATGCTAGAAATTTAATATCTAGGCTATGGGATTGTGTTATTGAGTCTTTATTGATATTATTGAATTAATTATGCCTAGATATCGTTGTTTCGGAGTCAGATTATAAAGGAAAGACGGTCTTAGAGGGTTGATTGTTATACTTTGGACCGGGTAAGTGTCTTGCCTAACTTTGGTGAGGTATTAGGTATTGTACGTTATGTTTTATGTGTTTATCATGTTCAATGTATAGGTGAGGTGACGAGTACCTATACATTGTGAGTCAAGCACGCCCGTGAGTCTATTTTTGATAAAATTCAGTTATTTCTTCAATGTTCCTCACACTATGAAATTGTCTCTACTTGAGAAATTGATTGTGATTGATGCACTGGTTGTAGAGATTATGAAATGTTGGTTCAATTGAGGATCCAAGAATACAGTATATATATATATATTGAGTTGATTGATTATAGTTGAGACCCTTGATGGGCATTTATTGAGATATTGACTGATATTTTCCCCTTGCCGGGTGATTTGAACTGTATTTTCCCACTATGCTGCATTCCTTACCATACACATTGTCTTGCATTGGTGAGGAAGAGTGTAAAAGCACAAAGGGTGATTTCGCTCCATGTTTACATTTATTGAAAGCACGAAGGTTAATGTCGTGCCATGATTACATTGATTACAACATACATTGCATTGGTGAGGAAGAGAGTAAAAGCACGAAGGGTGATGTCGTGCCATGATTTACATTTATTGAAAGCACGAAGTTTAATGTTTTGCCATGATTACATTGATTACAACATACATTGCATTGGTGAGGAAGAGAGTAAAAGCATGAAGGGTGATGTCGTGCCATTGTTATCATTCATACATGTCATTCATACCTTATCAGTTTTCGGTAAATTGTTTATTTTCTTACTTGGTGTTAAGTAACTGCTCTATCTTATTGTTTCCCCTTTATCTGCTCCCATTCCCCGTATATGACTGTTATTCTTCCTTGCTTTGTTATCTGTATTTTGTGTTGTAGAATAGGACATGTGAACGTTATTTGCTAAGTCTAGCCTCGTCACTACTTCGGCCGAGGTTAGGCTCGGCACTTACTCAGTACATGGGGTCAGTTGTACTGATACTACACTACACTTCTCTATGTTGTGTAGATCCTGCTTCCGGACCCCGTGGACCGCTCTGAGGGAGTCACCTTCAGTCCACATCGATCTTCAAGGTATACCACTGGCGTTCGTGGGCCCTGGAGTCTCTCCTGCTATTAGTATCTTATTGTCTTATTTCTCCTTCCGTTCTAAAGACAATAATATATTTCCTTTCAGACTTGTATTTAGTATTCTTATAGACAGTCCGTGAGGTTGTGACACCCCGGTTTGGGATTTTGCGATGTTGTTATATTTATCATTTCTTTATGCGTTTTTCAGAGTATTATTACATTTCTGCTGTAAAACTTTTGAAGTGGTTCTGGTTATTTCAGTAAAGGTTTCAAAGATAATTGCTTTATTACTATTAAGTTGTTTTAAAAATCAAGGTGTTGTGTACGTTGGCTTGTCTAGCGGGTTCAATGTTAGACGCAGTCACGGCATGAAAGGTGGGATTTCGGGTCATGACATTTGGTAAGAGGAGGAACAAGACACACACATTGTGGGTGAGATGTGGTCGGCGTAGCTTCCACATCCAGAAGAGTCGTTATTCAGCTTGTGCTTACCCTGCTGCTCGTCTCACAAAATATAACTGGAGCGTCAAGGCACTTAGGAGAAAGACCACTGGAAATGGCCGCATGAGGTACCTCCACAATGTACCACGTAGGTTTAATACCAAATTCAGAGAAGGAACCAAGGCTACTCAAAGGAAGAAGGGTGTTGTTGTAGTGTTTTAAGTTTCTAAAGAGGAAGTTCAACTGTTTCGTTTTGATTTTTGCTTTACATTCACTGATGAATCAAGTCTTGGATATTTGTACCTCGAGTATTATCTCTTATTTGTTAGTGTGGAGTGGTTTCTATTTAAGACCAAAAAAAACTTGTATTTCGGACAAGCTTTGTAGTATTTAGTAAAAAGTCCTAGAAATTGCTCATGTACTTGTGACATCGGGTTCTAGGATGTATTTGGGATATATTTTATTAAAGTGGAAAATAGACTGTTGTTTTTACTTAATTGGATTTCATCTAGTTAATATGTATTAAAGTAAAAGGTAACGATTGTGAAAATGTTGAAACAATAATTTATTTTAAATTAGTTAATGATTGGCTTGCCTGACAGTGGTGTCCGTCGCCATCACGACCTTATGGATTTTGGGTCGTGACACATCCCAATAAAATTTATGCCTACTTAGATTTGTCCCATAAAAACCTCTCTTAAGGTAGTCAAAAAATGTGCATGACAATGAAATTACAAAAGAATGGTCACGCATCCATTTAAAACAAGTATCTCTACCACATGTATCAAATAAGACACTTTTATGATATAGCCAAGTATCAATTACAAATCTCATGGATTCTTCTACATATAAGCTATTCAAAGAAGCACATAAATTCACAAGAAGGTTAGAAGAACCAATAATTTCCAAAATAAAAGTTTCAATACATTCAAGCTCATGATTATAACTTTCTCAAATAATATTCTCAACATCAAAGGATTCTAAACAATTACTCAAATTGTAACAGAAAGAGTCGTAGATAAGCTCTTTACTGGTATCAAATACTTTTACACGCTCACAATCAACATGACTAGAAGAATGACTTCCTATCACACAACAAAACTCACATCCTGGCAATTTATCACATGAAAACTCATTTCCAAGCATTTTTTCATAAATTTCATGCCTCTTTCCACCAAGTTCAAACATATAATCAGCTATGTCATGAAGCAAATTACTCTTGCACTTGAACTTAGATATTACAGTTAATAACTTGATATGCATCAAAATATCATCATCCACAAAAATTATAAAGTTACCAATATAAGAAATAAGTGTATAGTTCATTACCTCCAAAAATACCTAAGGTGTTCTAGAAAGGCCAAGAATGTGAATAAACCAATTATACATAACATCACCTTTTATTATTTTATGCAATGGCTCTAACATAGAAATGCCTTTATGTGATAACCCAAAAGGTCATCCCGTGTAGTTCTAGTTAATTCTGTGTTCCGAGGTCATGAAAACCTCCTATCTCACATCGATTTATGTGCACATCCCGGGCGTGAAGTCGGGAAGCTTTTATGGGAAAAATTGAGAAAAATGATAAGTTTGACTTTGAAATTTTAACTAAGTTGACTTTGGTAAACATTTTTGGTAAACGGACCCAGACCCGTGATTTGACGGTCCCGGAGGGTCCGTAGGAAAATATGGGAGTTGGGCGCATGCCCGGAACCGAATTCCGAGGTCCCAAGCCCGAGAAATGAATTTTTGAAAGAACTTGTTTTCTGAAAAATATAAAGGATTTTTGAAAGTTTAATTATATGTGAAATCTGTGGTATCGGGCCCGTATATTGATTCCAGAGCCCGGTATAGGTTTGAAATAATATTTGTGTCATTTTTGTAAAGTTTTGTAAGAAACGGAAGTCATTTGACGTGATTACCCCTAAAAACCCAAAGTTTGATGTTTTAGAAATTTTGGAAATTTTCATTGATTTTGGGGTTAAATTCGTTGTTTATGATGTTATTTTGGTGATTTGATCGCACGAATAAGTCTGTAGGATGTTTTTGAAGTTGTGTGCATATTTGGTTTGGAGCTCCGAGGGCTCGGGTGAGTTTCAGATAGGCGTCGGGGTGTGTTTAGGCTCACAAATCTGTTTTTTTTTCTCTGTTTTCTAGTGTCTGGTTTCACGACCCAAAACCTGGTTCAGGTCGTGATGGCACCTAACGGCGAGGTTAGGCAAGCCAACATATAAATCCCCAGGAGTTACTACCCCGGAACTCGATATTCCAGTTATTTAAATTTATAACAAATATAATGCGAAATATAAACGATATGAGGACAGGCCGTAGATACCAGCTGAACCACAGCTAGGCCAAAAATATACAACCCCGAAAACCCAATCAAAACTACAACAAGTGTGTTCCAGGACTAGTGTCACAGTGTCAACGGGCGGCTACATAGATACAGCAACTGAAATATATATATACAAAAATACAAGCCGCAGTCTGGAACAAAAGACTGAGCAAAATGAAACTAGAAGGCTCCAGAGGTGCTGTCAGGATGACGCCAAGAAGACAGCTCACCGTATGGAGTGACACCGCGATCAGTATCTATCAGCAGACGGACGACCAGACGGACCAGCCTCAACACCTGCACAATCAAGTGCAGAAAAGAAAAGAAAGTGCAGCATGAGTACATATAAACAAATATGTACCCAGTGAGTATCCCGTCTAAACTCGTAAAGAGTAGTGACGAGAGGTAGAATATATATCCACTAAGGTCCAGTACATAATAAAATAAGGTACACGCCGAGCAATAAATCATGTGAGAAAATACATCAAGTATATGGACATGTAATCAACAAACAGGTAACTAATCTCAAACATAGCCTTTATTTGTAAGCTGATCATATGTATCACCTGTTTTCTTTCTCATTATCTGAAATGTCTTATCTTATTATCTCAATTGTTCACTTTCCAGTACTCAGTATCGTTTCTCAACTCACCATCGTACGACCCCAACTCAATGCAAATGCTTATGTATGTATATATATATATATATATATATAACCGACACGAACAAGACTATCGGCCGAAGTCATAAGGGTGGGTCATAAGGACTGACTCGGTCATAAAGCTCCACACGCTCGCGAATTATACCTGCGACTCGTGCGCTGACTCGATAAAATCTCCACGCCCGCGAATCATACCTGTGACTCGTGGGCCAATATCTCTCCCCGCTCGCGAATCATTCCTGCGACTCGGGGGCCAATGATATATATGTATATATTCTCCCGATCACGAATCATACCTGTGACTCGGGGCAAATGATGTAAAGTAAAACCCTCCCCGATCACGAATCATACATGTGACTCGGGGGCCGATGAAAATAGTAGTATAATTCTTCCCTGATCACGAATCAAACCTGTGACTCAGGGGCTAGTAAAATAAGTCCGATTTCTCCCTGATCACGAATCAAACCTGTGACTCAGGGGCTGATGAGAATAAGTGTAATTCCTCCCTGATCACGAATCAAACCTGTGACTCAGGGGCTGATGAAAATAAGTGTAATTCCTCCCCGATCACGAATCAAACCTGTGACTCAGGGGCTGATGAGAATAAGTGTAATTCCTCCCTGATCACGAATCAAACCTGTGACTCAGGGGCTGATGAAAATAAGTGTAATTCCTCCCCGATCACGAATCAAACCTGTGACTCAGGGGCTGATGAAATATAAGTTCTCCCCGATCACGAATCATACCTGTGACTCGGGGGCCATGAATGCATGAATGCATATATATGTGTATATGTAGACACCATGGTACCGACTCATTAATGCTCAACGGGATCGGAAATTCGCATCCCTCTTGATAGTCAAAGTTAGGATTTTATGTTATATTATCCTCTTTTCTCATAATATCACCATGGTGGAATAATTCAAGTACAGGAAGGATTTACAACCACATTCGTTTCGCTCAATAGCTCAGGATTTAGATTTATCTCATTTACTCCATTCTCTTTATCAGTTACATTAGAAGTAACACAATTAATCAATTGATTAAATTCATAATTCTTATATGGATAATATGTACATTTAAATCAAAGCTATCATAGCTCAATTTCATCATAAACCGGCAAATAACTTGTACAAAGCATCAGATAATATCAAACAAACAGCTAGAACATGCTCGTGGGTCTTACGGCTACCCAACATACAATATAGATTCCACGTACGGACTCTCATCATGTGGTACGTACGCAGCCCCCTCAACAATCACAAATAGCAACAAGGAGCCTAGGGGACGTTTCCCCCTTACAAAGTTTGGAAAGGAGACTCACCTGGACAAGTACTCCTCCGGTCAACGGACCAATCAACAAGACGCACGAATCCTCCGAATTACCTTCGATGGCTCGCAACTAGCCAAAAACACATAATTATATCAATTTAGGAGGAATCGAGGAGGATTTATCAAAGATTTCCCTTAAAACACATTCTTGACGTACTTGGAATATTCAACTCCGAGCCTCGGCGTCCGGAAAATTACGATTCTTGAAGAAATGCGCTATACGTCGCCTAAGGATCAAGATTAACTAAATTAATCATCCTATAATAGCCCAAAAATCAGAAATTCAATTTTCTCAAAACCCTCTATTTTTCCCAAGCCTTCCCTTGGAGTTTTATGAATTTTGGAAGTGGAAATTCCTCAAGAATGGAAGTAATAAACATGCGGAAAGCAAAATGATTACTTACCTGAGTAAATGACTCGCCACAACTGATCTGGAGCTCCTAGGAGTCTCAACAATGGAGGAAAATCGAGTTTGGGAAGAAAAATAACGAAATGGTGCTTTTATAGAACTGCCCAGTAGTTTCCGCCCCTGTGACCCTTGGATCGCAAGTGCGGACTCGCACCTGCGAGAAAGGAGTCGCACCTGCGATAGGCCTGGGCCCTGGGGGAGGTCGCGCCTACGGAGCCTGGTCCGCTCCTGCGGACCGCTCCTGTGGAAGGAAGGCCGTTCCTGCGGTGCCGCGCCACAAGAGGAAGGCCGATCCTGCGGCTGGAGCCGCGCCTGCGATTGACTTTCCGCAGGTGCGAGTCTCGCGCCTGCGGCTCATGGACCGCAAGGGCGGTCACACCAGAAAATCCCCACCAGCTATGAAATTGCTGGTTTTTGACCCCGCTTGGGGTCCGGGAGACCCCTGGGCCCACCCGAGCCCTCGACAAATTACACCAACCAATCCCAAATCATATGACGGACTCGCTCGAGCTCCCAGAACACTAAAAACATCGTCCAAACTATAAATCACTCTCCAAAACCCCTTAGTTCCAAACTTAAGATTTCAAGAAAATTCAAATGGCTCACTAATACGCCGAACGGGTCTATACTGCTCGGAATGACCCCAAATTTTGCGGACAAGTCATAAATGACTATACGGAACTATTGCCAGTTCCGAAATTCCATGCGGACCATGATATCATGAGGTCCAATTCTAGGATGAATTCTAAATAATATGAAATCCTGAATTCCAATTCAGGTGCTGAAATACTCCCGGGTCATCAGAAACCCGAGGTGAACACACTCCCAAGTCCGAAATCATCATTCGGAGCTGCTGGAGCTGTTAGAACTCGATTCCAAGGTCGTTTGCTCAAAATGTTGCTCGGAACCAAAATTAGCCAAATAGGCTAGCCTTCAGGAACCAAGTGTTCCTGAACTAGAAAAATCACTTCTGAATCTCGAACTACCTGCCCACACAAGTCATAAGGCACGAGTAGCCGCTATGGAAAGAGTCATTCACGGGAACAGAGTCCCAACACACAAAACGACCGGCTGGGTCGTTACATCTGGTGTTGAGTACTATGCGAACGCATAGGGTCCTTCGCGATCGCATAAGGTCCTTCGCGATCGCATAGCACAGATTTTAGGAGGGGGTCATTATCACTATGCGATCGCATAGCTTAGACTGCGACCGCATAATGTAGTAAGGGGGCTGGGTAGAGGTTATGCAGTGCGAACGCAATCCCTTAGTCACTATCGCGGAGGGTAGGCTTCAGTAAACTGTGCGATCGCATTAGCCCAGTCGCGATCGCGTAAGTCAAAATTCCCTCAGTTATTCTTTTTGTCAAAAATAGAACCCATTACGGGATTTAACCAAATTTCATAACTTCTTCTTCTTCACTCCACCTTGGGCGATTTTTGCAAGACAACTTCACAATAAATTCATAGGTATGTAATCTTAGACTCATTTCTTTCAATATTTATCAACACCCATTAGATTTTTAGGCCTAAAACATGATTTGAAGGGTAGAAATTAGGGATTTGGGTAGAATTAGGGCTTTTTGATTAATTGAAATTTAGACCTCATTTTGGGGTCCGATTTCGAAACTAATTAAATATTCCGGCTCGTGGGTGAATGGGTGATCGGGTTTTGGTCCGACCCTTGTGTTTTGACCAAGCGGGTCCGGGGTCGATTTTTGGATTTCTGGGAAGAATAATAGAAAACTTATAATTTAGCATTGGAATTGAATTATTTAGCGTTTATTGATATTATTGAGTACAATTATGTCTAGATACAATTGATTTGGAGTCAAGTTCAAAAGGAAAGGTGGTGATTGAAGCTTGATTTTGATCGTGGAAGTCGAGGTAAGTGTTTGGCCTAACCTTAGCTTGAGGGAATATGTGTTGAGTCTTAATTGCTATGTGTTTATACCATGTTCAATGTATATGTGAGGTGACGAGTACCTATATGGTTGTGTCAAGTATGCCCGTGAGTCAGATATTATGAATTATGTGTTTTCATAGATATTTATTGTGTTATAGATTGAATTTCACTTTGGTGGTTGTTCATTTGATGGAAATTCTTGGTTGTTAATACTTTGGAGTATTGGTTTCGGTTGAGGAATATTTTGTAAAGTTATGTACTTGAGTGAGATTGGTTATAGCTGTGTCCCTTGCCGGGACGGTGATATTTATATTGTTGTTCCCTTGCTGGGATGTTGTGATTATTGTTGTGGTTATGTTGTTGATTTCTTCCTTGCCAAACTTCTGTTATTGATATTGTTTGGGTGAGGAAGAGTGTAAAGAACGAAGGGTGATGCCATGTATTGATTTCAGTGAGGAAGAGTGTAAAGCACGAAGGGTGATGCCGTGTATTGTTTATTGTGAGGATGAGAGTGTAAAAGCACGAAGGGTGATGACGTGCCATGATATGATATTAAAAGCACGAAGGGTGATGCCGTGCCATTTTTATAGATTATGGTGAGGATAGAGTAAAAGCACGAAGGGTGATGTCGTGCACTTGTTTTGGTGAGGATGAGAGTAAAAGAACGAAGGGTGATGTTGTGCACTTGTTTACTCTGTGTTGTTATTTCCTGTTGTTACTTTGATATTTAAACTGTTGACTTGTTCCGTTATTTCGGTTAATTGCGGTCTATTTTCCTCAGCATGTTCCCCCCCTTTATCTTGTACTTAGTTGTTTACTTCTTGTTGTTGTTATTTCTTTCATATGTTATTAAATTGCACAGGATGTATTATTTGTCGTGTCCTAGCCTCGTCATTACTTCGCCGAGGTTAGGCTCGACACTTACTCAGTACAATCGAACCCATGTACTGAGTAAGTGTCGTGTCCTAGCCTCGTCATTACTTCGCCGAGGTTAGGCTCGACACTTACTCAGTACATGGGTTCGATTGTACTGATACTACACCTGCACATCGTTTTGTTGTGCCGATCCCGGTGCAGGACCCTGTGGACACTAGAGCTAGGAGGCTTCCTTCAGTCCACCCGGAGACACTGAGGTAGTCTTGCAGACGTCCGCAGGCCTTGGCGTCCCCTTCCACTTCTTCATTTCTGGTTTTAGTATTTCAGAAACAGATGTATTTACTTCTTTCTGACCCTTACATGTATTATTCGTAGATAGTCCGTGACATTGTGACTCCAAAGATCTGGGTTTGGTTATTTTGAGAATTCATAAAATCAGTGGATTGAGTTATGTTCTTTTAGCCGTTCTCATTTTTATGCTTTTATTCATGCAAAGGTCATATTTCACCTGTTTTCATGTAATAATAAAGGATTATAATAAATTAAAATTTTCACGTTGGCTTGTCTAGCGGGTTCAACGTTAGACGCCCTCACGCACCCCACGATGGGAAATTCGGGTCGTGACACTTTAGGAAACTTCATGTTATAAACCTGTAAATAAGCATCAAAAGAGTCAAAAGGTTCAATAACAAAGAAATTAACCAAACTTTTATCATCCACCATCCAACAAGAATTGATTTTGCCAAATTCATGTTGGAATCCAATTGGATCCTTTGCCACCATCTTTTTCATCTTACCTCCTATTTCAAAAGATCTTTCCACACTTGACTGCACAAAATCGTAAAAACTAATACAAGAAAGGGTTAACGGGTTAGGAAGTAAAGAAATTTTTTTCTTGCTTACACTCTCTTTGGCCTTTATCACAAGACTAACTTTTTCCTCACACTTAACCTCTTTTATCTCACTAAAGTTTTTCTCTTTTTCATCGCTCAAACCTTCTTGTTTCTCTCTCTTTACCTCACAGACTTTTGTTATCTCATTGCCTTCTCTCTCTTCTTTCGTCTCAAGCTTACTCTTTCCCCCCTTTGACATAACACTCTCTACACTCAACATAACCTCTCCTTTTTCCTCTTTTGGGATGTCAACATGCACTTCCTTACTCCTCTCATTCTTTTCTCTCTCATATTTTTCCATATTCTCTTTAACAGGGTTTTCGTGTTCACAAATTTGTGAGGGAGTCAAAGGCCCAAGAATGATTTTTTCCCATTAACCTCAAAAGAGTATCTATTTTTTTCCTTGTTATATGAAGCTCTTCTGTAGACATACCATGGCTTTGCCAACAAGATATGATAATTATTCATGGGAATCACATCACACCAGATCGCATCCTCATACCTTCCAATAGAGAATAATAACAACACTCTTTTATCTACCTTTACTCCAATCAACATGTAGGGTTCAATATGCTCAACACAAGGCAAGTTCAATTTCTCAACCATATAAGTGCTAGTTGAGTTATAGCCAAACTCTTTGTCAATTCTAATGGCACAAATCGCAGACATCACTTTAGCTCTTGTTTGAAAAATAACTTTACCATTGTCTTCCTTCCATTTGGTATACTGTAAGTTTTCCTTCTCAAGTTTTTGCGTCATAACTCGCCTCTTTCACTATAACTACCTGTTTGAGACATCTTGAACAAAGCAATAGAAGAAATATGCATCTTCCAAATTTGGCTTTTTCGCTCTAATGTTCTCACCTCTCCTTCCTTCCACTCAAAGCAACTCTTGGTCGTTAATCTTTAGATTTATTAATAAATCTTACTAGTCAAAACCCTTAGTGATAATAATTTGGAGTTAGAAAAAAGAAAAAAGAAAAAGAAAGTGAAAGACCAAACCTAGAAAGAATAGGAATTTGTTAGTGTTAAAAGAAAAAGGAAAGAATTTAACAAACCCAAAACCCACAAGAATAAGGAAAGAAGTTACCTTAATCTTCAAGAACTAGTATCCCCTCTTCTAGTTTCCTTTCTTGACTTGGAAAACCAAATAATACTTGAATTCTAAAAATAATAATGAGCAATAACACTTTTTGGGGGCTGAATTTCGTTTTTTTTTTGTTTTTTTGCTCAAGAACCTCCCAAGATTATCAAGAATGAAATCTTAATAAGCATATGCTTTGATACCACTTGATAACAACATGATAGGGGTCCGAGAACTGCTAAAGAAAATCAAGAAACATACGGTAGCTATTATCGACTTTCGGTTGACGCGGATCCAACGAGTTCAGTCGAAGAAGAAAAATAAAGAAACAAAAAAGACGGAAAATTAAAGATAGATTGAAATCAAGAAAGAGTTTCTTGAATTCAAGAAGTCTATTCTTGAATTTTAATCCTAACAATAACAATTAGCTAACAACGAACTAATCGCCATTGGTAGAGACATAAAAACAAGAAATAGATTGTGAAACCCGACCCTTTAGAATAACAAGATTAACAATAAGCCTAAACTTGTCACTTTTCTTGAATACCTAGAAGTGATCTAAGATTTCGAAAGAAGTTAATCTTACCACCTTAAGTTGAGTCTTAAGGTTTGAAGAATAAATCCAGGAGTAGCCACACACAAGAGTGCAAGAAAAATCTCACAATTTTTATTGATATTATATATAATAATCTATCTCTAAAAACAAAGAATACACCCTTTATATAGAGAGGGGGTCACGAAATTATACCTAAAAAATAAGAAAATAAAGCCCTAAACAACTTTGGACAACAAGTCCAACTACCTTAGGAAAAGGAAAATACTAGGAAGCAAAAACCAAATCTTTCTTGGAAAGTAATTCCAAAAGTCTTAGTAAAAGAAAAACATAACCTTAACTAACTAGGAAAGAAATAAATATAGTCCCCTAATATATGGAAATAAGTCCCAAACCATTCTTGGATAGAATCTTGGAAATCTTGAAGGAAATTTGCAAGCAACTTGGCACCAACTTGCACTCAACATCTAGCACGACTATTGTATCCTCTTGGACAAAGAGTAAGTCCTTTTTATGCTATAAAAACGTGGCTTATTTTTGACTTTAGAGGATGTTTATTGAGATCTAATCCACCTCTTCTTGGACATTGATGTTATATACGTGTCACGACCCGAAATCCCACCTTTCAGACCATGACTGCGTCTAACGTTGAACCCGCTAGACAAGCCAACGTACACAACATTTGACATCTACAAACAACGTAACAATATTTAAAGCCATTAACCTTCAAACCTTTACTGGAATATCCCGAATCATGAACTTTCGACTTTTACTGAAACATCCCAAATCACTTCAAATGTTTTACAGCAGAAAAGAAATAATATTTCAAAACGCATAATGAAACGATAAAGACAACAATATCGCAAAATCCCAAAACCGGGGTGTCACAACCTCACAGACTAGCTATAAGAATACTAAATACAAGTCTGAAAGGAAATACAATATTGTCTTTAGAACTGAAAGAGAAGTAAGACAATAGGACGCAATAGCAGAAGAGACTCCAGGGTCCACGAACGCC
>ML247106.1:0-21861 GCA_005239495.1 Nicotiana undulata
AAGGAGTTGAATTTAAGGCAGCGAAGGTGGTTAGAATTGCTCAAAGATTATGATATGAATATTGTGTTCCATCCAAGAAAGGCGAATGTGGTAGCCGACGCTCTGAGTCGGAAATCCATGGGTAGCCTGGCACATTTAGAAGCCGGTTAGAGGCCTTTGGCTCGAGAGGTTTATCAGTTGGCCTGTCTTGGGGTCTGTCTTTCGACCTCAGATGAGGGGGATGTCGTGGTGCGTAATGGAGCGGAGTCTTCGCTTGTAGTGGAAGTCAAGGAAAAGCAATTTAGAGATCCAGTGTTGGTACAATTGAGGGAAGCAATTTTGAATCACAAGATTCCAGCTTTTTCACTCGGCAATGATGACGGTGTCTTGCGATGCCAAGGAAGGTTATATGTTCTAGATATGGATGATCTCCGGGAGAGGGTAATGGCAGAGGCTCATAATTCCAGGTATTATGTTCACCCAGGTTCTACGAAAATGTATAGCGATCTCAAGGAAATTTATTGGTGGAATGGTATGAAGAGGTGTGTGGCGGACTTTGTGGCTAGGTGTCCGAACTGTCAGCAAGTGAAGGCCGAGCATTAGAGGCCCGGTGGGTTGACGCAACTTATAGAAATACCGTTGTGGAAATGGGAGATGATCAATATGGACTTCGTGGTAGGGTTACCTCGCACCCAGCGCAAGTTCGACTCAATTTGGGTGATAGTAGATCGACTCACAAAAGCAGCTCACTTCTTACCAGTCAAGTCCACCGTTACTGCATAACAGTACGCTCAGTTGTATATCAAGGAAATAGTCAGACTCCATGGCACTCTAGTTTCTATTATCTCGGATCGAAAGGCCCAGTTCACAGCTAACTTTTGGAGGAAATTTCAGCAAGGTTTGGGTACTCAGGTAAATCTCAGCACAACTTTCCATCCACAAACGGACGGTCAAGCGGAGCGGACTATTCAGACGCTTGAGGATATGTTACGGGCTTGTGTTTTGGATTTCAAAGGTAGCTGGGATGATCACTTGCCGCTTATAGAGTTTGCTTACAACAACAGCTTTCATGCTAGCATTCAGATGGCCCCATTTGAGGCATTGTACGGAAGGAGATGTAGATCTCCGATCGCGATGGTTTGAGGTTGGTGAGGCAGAATTGTAAGGACCAGATCTTGTGCATCAAGTTATGGGAAAAGTTAGAGTCATTCAGGAAAGGATGAAAACTGCTCAGAGTCGTCAGAAGTCCTATGCGGATGTTCGTCGTAGGGATTTGGAATTCCAAGTAGATGATTGGGTATTCTTGAAGGTGTCTCCCATGAAGGGAGTGATGCGGTTTGGGAAGAAAGGGAAATTGAGCCCTAGGTATGTCGGGCCATATCAGATCGCTCAAAGGATGGTACAGGTGGCCTATCGGCTGGAATTGCCCCCTGAATTGTCATTAGTACACCCGGTGTTCCATGTGTCTATGTTGAAGAAAGTGGTTGGACCCATCCGCCATCGTGCCAGTTGAGACTATTGAGGTTAATGAAGAATTATTGTATGAAGAGGTTCCGGTTGCTATTCTTGATAGACAAGTCCGTAGGTTGAGGAACAAAGAAATTGCTTCAGTTAAAGTGTTGTGGCGAAGTCAACAAGTCGAAGAAGCCACGTGGCAAGTGGAAAATGAAATGAAAGAAAAATATCCCCATTTGTTTGATCAAGTCTAGTAGTGATCGTGAGAGCTGCCATCTCTAAGTGAATACGCCTTTGTGTTTAATTTTGTGCAAGCACACTTCACTCTCCTAATTTCCTTATTGTTGTAACATCTCAAGTTGTGCCATAATTGTGTATGTGTGATTATTTGGGAAATGTGCAGCTCTTTGAAGTAAGCTAAAATTTTATGCAATTCATGTGGTAGTTAAATGATATGCAAGTTGTGGTATTAACTGAATTATGTATAAGCATGTTGAAGTAATTGAATTGTATATGATTTGATGGGATAACTGAATTATGTGCAAATTGTTGGAGTAAATGAAATTATGTGAAACTTGTGTGATGGTTAAATGATTAATTGAAGTGTAGGTTAGTAATGATTAATTGAAGTGTATACAGTATGTTGAAGTAATTGAATATATGCAAATTGTTGAGGTAACAAGGTTATGTACAAGTTGTTAGAGTAACTGCATTATGTAGCATTAAATTGGAAATATGTTTCGGGGGCTCTCTGACAGGTATATAGGCCTAGTTACAAAGGAAACTCTGGCGAAAGATTCAGAAAATATCGGAGTTAGTGAAAATTTGGGGGTTGGCATATTGTGTTTTCAAAACCAAGCGATTTCCCGATCCTCATTCGAGGACGAATGATTTTAAGTGGGGGAGGATGTAAAGACCCGTAAAATTTCATGTCTAAAATAATTCCTGAATAGGTCCCTGTGTTGTAATAACTGTAGCAATTCTTAAAATGGACCCATTTTGAGTAAAAAGTATCCCAAAACTTAAAAGATAAAATTTTCCAGGAATTGCGCGTTATGCGACGCCCTATGCGATCTTATAACAGGTATGCGGACCGCATAACAGGTATGCGGACCGCATAACAGGTATGTGGACCGCATAGTAGTCGCATACCTGGACAGGCTACTGTCCAAATTGAGGACAACTATGCGGCCCAGAATGCAATCGCATTTTGGGTATGCGGACCGCATAGTTGTCGCATTCTTGCCCCATGGTTTTGCGAGGGAGGTTATGCCACGCACTATGCGATCGCATAACAGGTATGCGGACCGCATAGTGGTCGCATATCTGGGCAGATTTTTTTCTAATTTTGGCCCATTTGAGGGCCATTTCTCAACAGAAAGGATGACCACATAGCAGGAATGCGATCGCATTCCTGACCGCATTTCTGTGTCGGGGATCCTACTTTCTAAATTTAAAACCCGACCCCCTACTTAATAAAACACTCCTCTGACCAAGAATAGAGAGAGAGAAAGAGAGATCTTGAGAGAGAAGGTTTCAACATCATCCAATTTGATTTTCCAAAATCACTCAAGCCCCGAAATTTTCGATTTATTGTCATCTTCTTCACTCAAAGAGGTAAGTCTTCACCCTATTTCCCTAATTTCTTAGATTTTGGTTAAGAATAAAGTACACATAGGTTGGTTCTTGAAAATTAAAGTTGAGACCTTGCATGCATGTGAGTTAAACTCCGCAATCTAGTAAAGGGAAACAAATTTGGGTAATTATTCTCAAAAAGAGGTTAGTAATCTAAAGGGGGTCACATAGTGTTTGATAAAATGCCTAATTGAATTCAAGCTTCCTAATTCAAAGTGGAATATGTCACATTGTGGAATAGATTGACGGTGCGAGACAGTCCGGTGATTTCTGATAGAAATTAAAAGGGGGAAATTCGATGCGAGGTATGTATGGCTAACTTTAAACTTTGTAGAGTCACCTTGTGGTGTCCAAGCATCCGGTATGAGTTTCTTGCTGAGTATAAGTGAATTGATTGTTCTGAAGTATTGGGGTGTAAGATTCCATTCTCTGATTCTCTTAGTCAATTATCATGTTAATTGAAACTGTGAAAGATGATTTCTTGTGAGTACACTATCATGTGCAAGGTTCGTTAGTCGCTTGAATATGTTGGTATAAAAGGATGGTAGAGAACCCAAATGTATGAAAGTATCTAAGTGCTAAGGGTTGTGTAACAAGTGATGAAAAAGGAGATGTGAATTGATTTAATTGAACTAAATGAACATGGTAATGTTGTACATGA
This sequence comes from Nicotiana undulata, assembly GCA_005239495.1. Taxonomy (NCBI): domain Eukaryota; kingdom Viridiplantae; phylum Streptophyta; class Magnoliopsida; order Solanales; family Solanaceae; genus Nicotiana; species Nicotiana undulata. The sequence goes on from ML247106.1 coordinate 3,731, forward strand.
CCCCTTGTTTGGCAAGGTTTATTGTGCCTTAATTTTTATACGAATTGTTGGTGGTAATGAATTTGTATTCTTGTTGATAGGAATCCTTGTGATTGAATTATTGATTGATAAAGACTATTGTAAACACATGATTGTTCGATTGTTATGAAAGTGTACTCTTGATGATATGAAGCCTTGTGGGTGAATTGTGGGCTGTTATTGTTTCTATGAAATGTGAGTGTTCGGTGGGATTGGGTTGCATGCCGCAACACGAGGTAATACGGGTGGAGAGGTAACAAGGGTGGAATGTGAATTGTACGGTGGGATCGGGTTGCACAGCGCAACAAAATGTAATAAGGATGAAATGTGATTGTACGGTGGGATCGGGTTGCACGCCGCAACGGGAAGCAATAAGGGTGGAAATGTTGAGAAGAAATAAGGGTGGAATGTGGTTGTGTTTAAATGAGGATCTGTGAAACTCTTGATTGTGGTTGTTTCTGTTTCTGTGCAATACTTGTTGGTTCCATTAACTGTCTCTTATCTGTGTATTGTTTGATTTTACTTAGAGTAAAGCTGGTTCATACATACTAGTACTATTCCACGGTACTAACGTCCCTTTTGCCGGGGGCGCTACATCTTTTATATGGATGTAGGTGATTCCATAGCAGGTAGCTCGGCCCGCCGTCAGTGGTGCCTCCTCTTCATCTCTTCAACAGTTTTGGTGAGCCCCACTCCTTCTTGGGGCCGTGTCTGGATGATACCATTCTCTTTTTGCTTATGTTGTAAAATGTATAGTTGGGGCCTTGTTGCCGGCATGTCAAACCCCTATAACTCTTAGAGGCTCTATTTTGGGCGATAGTTGTATTCACTCGTAAATTTGTATCGTAAATCAGAAATGTTGTATGTAACTTGTGTGTTTTGGATTATCTATTGTTGAAAGTTAAAAGAGGAAAAATAGAATCATGTTTTAAATATTACTTTGAATCAAGATTGTCTAACTCACATGGGATAATGAACGTTATGAACACGGGGCAATACGTTGGGTAGGAAAGGCAATCCAGGTCCGCTTGACTGGGTTCATCTGGTCAGGCACCGGTCTCGTCCCTCAATTTTGGGGCGTGACACTCGGCCTCACTCAGTCAAACACTCTCCACATGCCACTCGGGCCATAAATAAATGGGGTTCTCAACCCAAAATAGTATTTCATTTCAAGAAATAGCAATATCATCAAACAGGAGTGTCAACAATTTCACAAGAAAGACTGAGTGTAAAATCATAGTTTCTAAGTGAGGAAATATCAGGAAAATAGCCCCCAAGGGGTTAAAACAGATCCGCACTAGGCCCCAAGCATGGCTTACTGCCCAAATATACCAAAACATAGTAATACTATAAAACATATGCTTTAAAAGCAGTTTCGCAACTCAACAGTTGCCAAAAAGGAACATAATTCCAATTTTTCAATTCGTGCACGCCTCACACTCGTCATCCAGTGTGTGTGTCACTCCAAAACCGTGAAAGGATGTAGATTTCGGGGTTTCATACCCTCAGGACAGGATTTAAAGACATTACTTACCTCAAACTAGCGCGAAAAGCTATTCCGCAACACACTTGCCTCTCGAATCAACTTCGGAGTGCTCCAAATCTACCAAGTTCAGATTTTTCACATCAAATTATGTTAAGGGAATGAATTCCAATTGAAAAATATCAATTTTATGCACAAAACCCAAAAAGCCAAAACCCGACCCTCGGGTCTGCGTCTCGAAACTCGACAAATATACCAAAACGATCCTCATCATCTCACGAGTCCGTACAAATAAAGAACTCTGAAATCGGAGTCTGTTTGACCCCTCAAATCATCCCTAAAAAGCCTCATAATCTCAAGCCCTAGTTTCACCTTTTTCTACTGAGTTTCCCCTATTAAACAATGTTAATAAGGTCCTTAATCACATACAATCAAATTAATAAGTCCAAATTGCTTACCTTAATGATGCACAGACGTTTTTCCCTTCAAAAATCATCAAAAGGCTTGGAACCCACACAACAATGGTGAAAAGAGGGTTAAAAATCGTGAAGTCTCCTTTTTATACTTTTCTTCCCAGGCTTCTTGCACCTGCGGCCTTCTTCTCGCACCTGCGGTTTTTCATTAAATCGGGCAATTCCGCACAAGCGGCTCCACTTTTGCACCTGCGACCTCGCAGGTGCGGTCAAGTGTCCGCATCTGCGACCTTTTCAATGGGCTGGCCAAATCTCGCACCTGTGGAGCCTTTTCTGCTCCTGCGGTCCCGCATCTGCGATTCCCCATCCGCATGTGCGGTTACACCAGCACCAGCAACTTCAGCAACATCAACAACACTCCAAACTCCCCGTTAACCACTCAAAACCATCCCGAGCCCCTCGGGACCCCAACCAAACATACCAACATGTCATATATGATCATTCAAACTCATTTGTACTCTTGGAACACCTAAACTAACATCAAAACACCAAAATCACATCAAATTCAAGCCTATGAACTTTGAAATTTCTAAATTCCACCAACAATGCTGAAACTATCCAAAACACATCCGATTGACCTGAAACTTTGCAGACATATCCAAAATGACATTACGAACCTGTTCCAACTTCCGAAATTCTATTCCGACCCCGATAGCCTATTTTCCATTGCCGACCGGAAATCGGCAAAAATTAACTTTCGCCAATTCAAGCCTAATTCTACACCGGACATCCCGAAAATATTCCGAACACACTCCTATGTACCAAATCACCTAACGAAGCTATTCGGACCATAAAATCTGCATTCCGAGATCTTTTACCAATAAGTCAACTCTCAGTTGACTTTTCCAACTATAAAGCTATTTCTAGAGACTAAGTGTCTCAATTCTCCCTACAACCATTCCAAACCCGAGCTAACCGACTCTAACACATCATAAACAGTATAACCAACCTATGACAAGGCAATAACAACAACAATAATGCAAATTCTATGGAACGACCGACCGGGTCGTTACATAAAGGTTCAACAATCTCAAATTAAGAACAAAATAGGGGTATGACTTGTAATGTGGTTGCCAAAAAAGAAAGGTCTATAGGCTCAAAGGGGATAGCAACGGAAAATTTTATTTTATGTGACAAGCACATCTATGATCAATCAAGAAATGCCTATGTCATCTCATAAATTAGCACAACTTACACTTTCTCTTCGATTAACACACGGGGCAAGTTTTAGACTACACAGGATAACACCGAAGATCACAAATCCTCACACACACATTGCACATGACTCAATCAAGACGGTTCTGTTCAATTCTCAAGTCAAGCAAGCACACATAATTGATAAATTTAAGCAATATTGCACTATGTGGCATATAAGTCAAACAACTGAGCTAAAGCGTCAAAAAATAGGCTATTTACTTTATTTAGACTTCACAATTCAAACCAACTATACGGGAAAATAGAATGTATGTCATAGCCTAATGTGTGTCACGACCCCAAATCCTAACAGGTTGTGATGGCGCCTATCGTGGAACTAGGCTAGCCAATCATCACATAACTACCCAATTTCTTTTAATAAAATTTCTCAAAATCATTAATAATATTCCCAAATGAGTATAAAATTTCTTCTAAGTCTTTACCAAAGCATAATAAAATCCACAGTCTAAACTATTCCCCAGAACTGGAGTCAACTGATCACGAGCATCTAAGAATAATATTAACACTGCTAAAGTCGTAATACACTGTCTCAGAACAAAGTACTAAATAATAAACGAAGGAAGGGAAATGGAGAAGTTGCGGACGTTGGACAGCTACCTCGAAATCCTGAAGCTGATGCCGAACGAACGCAAGTGACTACTGCTCAGAACCAGTACCTAGATCTGCACACAGAGGTGCAGGGAGTAATGATGAGTACGCCAACTCAGTAGTAATGAAAATAAATCAAGTCTGAAGAATAAGAACACACAGCACAAAACACCAATTCACCAATAGTAAAACCAAGAGTCTGAGTAAAGTATACTTTTAATACATAAGTTTGAAAACCAATTTCCATGAAAATCCTTTGAACAAGTACATCTTCAAATGTTTCTCAGTAAAACTCCCAAAATATCAGTATAAAAGAATGAAGTGAATCATAATCAAAACTCAGTAAAAATATCATCATAACCGCCCCTCGGGCCAAATCATCACTGATAAATAACCGCTCAGCACCTCACCATCACTCAGTAACAATCCCTCAACACCTCACAGTCACTCATGCCTCCCAATCACTCGGCACTCGGCACTCGCACTCAGTAGGTACCTACGCTCACTAGGGGTGTGTACAGACTCCGGAGGGGCTCCTACAGCCCAAGCGCTATAAACAAGCCAAATCATGGCATCAATCACTCTCAGGATCTCGGCCTCTCTCATATCATAAATATCCTCACAACATTGTCCCTCGGCCTCACTCACGCATACACTCTCAACATGCCACTCGGGCCATAAATAAACGGGATTCTCGACCTAAAACAGTATTTTATTTCAAGAAATAGTAATATCAACAAATCTGAGTGTCAATAATTTAACGAGAAAGACTGAGTGAAAATTCATAATTTCAAGTGAGGAATATCAGTAAAATAGCCCCCAAGGGGTTAAAACAGATCGGCACTAGTCCCCAAACATGGCTTACAGCCCAAATATATCAAAACATAGTAATATTATAAAACATATGCTTTAAAAGAAGTTTCGCAACTCAATAGTTGCCTCAAAAGGAACATATTTCTAAATTTTAAATTCGTGCATGCCCCACACTCGTCATCCAGTGTGTGTGTCACTCCAAAACCGTGAAAAAATGTAAAGTTCGGGGTTTCATACCCTCAGGACAGGATTTAAAGACATTACTTACCTCAAACTAGCCTGAAAAGCTACTCCGCAACACGCTTGCCCCTCGAATCAACTTCCGAGTGCTCCAAATCTATCAAGATCAGATTTTTCACATCAAATTATGCTAAGGCGATGAAGCTCAATCGAAAGATATCAATTTTAAGCACAAAACCCGAAATTAGCCAAAACCCAACCCCCGGGCCCGCATCTCGGAACTCGACAAACTTTATACCAAAATGATCCTCATCATCTCACGAGTGCGTACATATAAAGAACTCTGAAATCGGAGTCCAAATGACCCCCCAAATCACCTCTAAAAGGTCTCTTAAACTCAAGCCCTAGTTTCCCCTTTTTCCACTGATTTTTCTTAATTAAACACTATTAATAAGGTCTTTAATCACACATAATCGAGTTAATAAGTCCAAAAATTATACCTATATAAAGAACAATTGTTTCCCTCTTCAACATTTCTCCAAAAGCTCTCTTCCCTTTCAAAAATGGTGGAAAAGTGGGCTAATGTCGCGGATGGGTTTAATTTATACTGCCTAGTGATTCGTTAATCGCGATCGCGGACTCCCAGTCGCGATCGCGGAAAACAATTCCACCGCCTCACTGATTTACCCTACGCGATCGCGATTATATCCATGCGATTGCGATTCCTTCTGACCTAGACTCACGCGACCGCAACACCTGCCACGCAACCGCGTAGCACAACTTGTCACTTCCACACGCGCCCCCTCTTTCTCTACGCGATCGCGAACTAGGCCAAGTGATTGCACTGCCTAAGCTGCTCACCTTACGCGATCGCACTCATACTTCTGCGATCGCGATTAACAAATTCCTCCTGGCCTCGTTTAACGTTACGCGATCACGAACAAATCCACGTGATCGCGATGAACAATTTACTGCTGCAATCACACCAGAAAACCAGCAATCTCTTCAAGTCCAAAAGTGCTCGTTTGAGCTCCCGAAATACACCCGAGGCTCCCGGGACCTCAACCAAACCTACAATCATATCCCTTAACATCATTCAAACTTAGTTGCACTCTAGAAACACCCCAAAATAACATCAAAATCACATCAAATTCAAGCCTATGAACTTTGAAATTTCTAAATTCCACCAACGATGCTGAAACTATCCAAAACACCTCTGATTGACCTGAAATTTTGCACACATATCCAAAATGACATTACGAACCCGTTCCAACTTCCGTAGTTCTATTCTGACCCCGATAGCCTATTTTCCACTGCCAACCGGAAATTGCCAGAAACTAACTTTTGCCAATTCAAGCCTAATTCTACATCGGACATCACAAAAATATTCCGAACACAATCACACATCACCTAACGAAGCTATCCGAACCATAAAATCTGCATTCCTAGGTCATTTACCACTAAGTAAACTCTCAGTTGACTTTTCCAATTATAAAGCTATTTTTTTAGAGACTAAGTGTCTCAATTCTCACTACAACCATTCTGAACCCGAGCCAACCGAATCCAACAGATCATAAACAGTATAACCAATGCATGACAAGGCAAAAATAGTATTGCAATTTCTATAGAACGACCGACCGGGTCGTTACATTCTCCCCCACTTAAACATACGTTCGTCCTCGAACGTGTCTAGAGCTATTCCAAACACCACCAAAATTGCTGTGAAACCTACCATGCACATATTCGGAGGTGATACTACGTCACCCTACCCCATATAGGTCTAATAGCACAACACAATTGAAATTTCGAAGTCCAATCCTGACCCATAAACCTTAGAACCAACTTTCCACTCCTGAAATAATTTACAAGATCAAATTTCCACGACTATAAGCTAAAATAGTCTGAACACGCTGTATCAAGCCATATCCGTAATCCAAGATGTAATCACATAATATACCACATAACTCAACCACCCATAGAGATGACTCCAAATCACAATAGTTGTTCATAACAACCCAATACCGGTAAATAACCTCTTATCAAACAAAGCCTCGTTTTAACACCTTCATATGGTGTCGATGATGAAAGAAACACGTAGAAACCAGCAACCATTCGTCCGATCGGCATCAATACCATTCGGAGCCATAACTTGTGCAACTCGTGGACTCAATAACAACATCCCAAGAGCTCAATTCATTAAATAAAGAAGACTCACACCAGAGGACTATCCTACCACTAACTCTTACCATTACCACATCATGCTAACAGCCTGGTACACATCGTGAAACCATATCACACAAATCTGACACCAAGGATCATACCTCTTCTTAACTCTGCTACAAAGCGTGATCCCATCCAACCGCTAAACCACATGAAATACTCCAAGCCACCTTGCTCAAAATCAATAACCATGCAAAATTTGACATCAAGTACTCAAAGTGCATTGCCATGACCACGGGGAAATCGAACGATACCATGCCACCCGAACCAAACAGAACATAACCAACACGTCTCAATCCTGCAACACCCAATTACTTACCTTACTCAAATCTCGCTATAAAGCCTCGATAGAATCGCACCCTATGCACATATAACCAACAATCACAACTCCTCGAAACACCGAAAGGTAACTCATAGATCACTCCAAAACACGAATAAGCTTAGTGGCAATCGAATGGTACATCCCCCAACAATAGCAATTCGAAGTCAAAAATTCTAACTCGGTGCATAACACACACTCATATTGGCCTACCAATAACTCTAAGTCAACTCTGGTCACCCACAACAGGTAGATAACTCTCTAAAAGTTCATAACGACTGAATCCTGACATATACTAACACCTGACTAGCCTTGCTTGCATCCTCGTAGTTCACAACTACAAAAATAATCTGTTCATGAAAACTCCCAGTCTCAAAATCCATGAGGCGCACCAATTACCATATCTGACCCCAATTCCACCACTCGAATATATATCATGCCCCTAATACTCAATCATTCCACGAGGGATACCTCTAAAATTCTTTCGTGACACCAAGCAACCTTGAATATCTACAGTCGATCCAACAAAAGAGTGTCGTAACACCAATGAAGCACCCTTAAATCAACACATTGCCCTTTCTGAATGTATACCATCATCAAGCCACCCAATAGTGGTATCTTTTACCTAGTCATCTGAAACTGCCCGTGCTGACCTTCCTTCCAGAACTAAACTGTGACCTCATATATGCCATTCTCCACTATACACAAAATACCGCATAGGCCATGCTATCCTATGATAAATATGAGAACTTTGTGCTCCCTTCCTAGCAACAAACAACTACGTACCCAACTGGCCAAGAACTTTCCATTTATCCCATTTAGAAGCAAAATCACTATACATCACATGGCCCTCACGCCAGTAGAAAATATACATCTCTAACCATGGTAGAAACCATCAAGAACTCTCCGAATCACATTTGTACAACACCAAACCGTCAGGACTGAGTCCTTCTAACTCAACCAAGCTATGCATGCCACCAAATCCCAAGAGAATTGCTAAAAAACACCTATAACAACTCATTACTTCAACACACCCACGGAACTAATCATATCCCTTATCGTTTATCATGTCGATCTGACCTACTACCAAGTTGTCCTATTTATTCAAGTTCCTTTTGACTTACCTTCGAATTGATACTTCTTCTTGCCATAATACCGCAATTCTCAATCCCGACTCACCGCACGAAACTCGAGCATAAAATATACTGTCTAAGGCTCATAAGCCATTGAATACCCTCTCATATATCCCCACAATCACTACATTAGAAATACTTGCCCTGAAGAGACTTCCTACGAATTTAAAGCCATTACCTTCACTTTCCTGATACTGATGGATAGAATCTATGATAATGTAAATACACCACAAGCCTTGACACCTTCCCCGTAAATCTCGGTTCTAGCCCCTTTTCACACCTTGAAGATCCTCAATCGCTACATATAACCTTGAATCCGTCTGAACCATTCTCGAACGTCATTCACTCTACGCAATTCTCAATTTCACTAACCAAGTAACCAGAATGACCTGATCCCACTTGCAAACCACATACGAAGAAATTCATCCACACATTTGTAGTAACAAGCACACTCACACATTGCACCCACTACACTTTCAAGTACCACTCAATCATTCCATAAATTCCACTATCCGTAAGGTACATTACAACCTGTATCAAAGAAATTCTATTACTCGAGTCATTCCCAGACTCCACCTCTGTAGGTCATAACTGATTCACCAACATACCTCGAACCGAAACCAGTACAACACATAATTGTGTAATCATCTTATCATTAGCGGACTCCCCAATTTGGCTCAAAGCCAAAGATCAAAACAAACACTAACTCACGATGCCCATACGCTATCATTGCCACCATACTGTGGTGAGACTCAACTAGATCCTCCATAAACTCATATGACCTAAACCATCTAACCCTCAAATCGAATGCGAATCTCGCATCCACCGTTGTAATGGTATGCCAACTCCCACAAGCGATCTAAAATCATATTACAATATACATCATTTACTGATAGAGAGAACTTACTACAGATAAACATAAGGGTCACACACCTCAGGACAACCCGCAGGAAATACCCCTGCCTGCTTAACCTCAAAATGATATCTCCCTATACACTTCCGAAAATTGTACCTATCACGCAATCACTATACCTTCCTACATTAGAACACAACTAATGCCTGACCTCGAGACATCGCAATAAGCAGTATAAGAACCTGAAGCTGATGGCAATACTAACACTAGAGTTGTCAAGGAAATCTTTGAGCTTCTGGAAGCTCTACTCACACTCGTCTAACCACATGGATACCTTCACTGGACATCACGTGTCCCAAGAATGCTACTGAACGAAGCCAAAATTCACACTTGGAGAACTTCGCACAAGCTTCTCCTCCCTATATCCTTGTAATACCATCATCAAATGCTGAGTATGCTACCCCTGGCTACGCGAGTATGACAGAATGCCATCAATGAACACAATAATAAAGGAGATATGGCATGACTGAATACACCGTCAATCAAATACATAAATGTTGTTGGGGCATTGGACAACTCAAAAGACATCATAGGAACTCAGAACACAACAGGAAAATCCATTTCATTCCACAACTAAACTACACGAGAGGTCCTTCAATACTCATAAATCGAAGCCATATTCTAACTCAATACAGAAGTCAAATAATCAATGGTTCTTGCCACATCTCCCACCAATTCATTCTGGTCGTAATCAAACAACCTGAATACATCTAACTATCCGATCATACTCACCATGTAGTCATCTAGTCACAAATTCCCACCAATAAGGGCACAAGCGGACATATAAGTCCCCCAACACATGTGCTCACACAAATGAAATCTCAACACTCAAGCCACAGACAAAACTCCGGCCTCAAGTCCTTCCGATTGGACCATTATTAACATGCTAAAAATCACATCTCACCCATGGAAGTCACAAAGAGTGTGACGTATCAATGTGTATTTTGGACTTTTGACAAATTTTTGGAGTCTCCTCGGGTCAACATTCTCAACCCCCAAATATTCACATAACGAACCCATATCCATTGGCACGTCCTTTCCTGTACACGTGAAGTGCCCCATCCTGCATTCCAGTTTGCATATAGTTCCCGAACCATGCTCAAATTTGCATGTCCGGGGCATTCTAGGAACTTGTCCATATGTAGGGCGCGTAGCCGGCCAAGTACCTCCGGAAAGTTTCTTTCTAAAGCCTTGATATTAATTCCCATTTCGGGGATGTACCTACCATATGGTACGAATTCCCTATGCCATGCAATAGCCACATCATTGATCAAATCCAAGCGAGGCCTTGGTTGCAATGGTGCCTGATGTGATCCCTCGGCAATTTGTTTGTCTTTATCTTGCCGCGAGGGTCCTTCTCCTTTCTTTTGCTTTTTGGGCGCGAGGGAAGTGGTGGAGGACTTGCCAATGCCCTTGCCTTTTCTAGAACCATCACGAGCCATAGTATCCTACAACACTATTAAGCATGAATATGAGAACTCATCAAGAATTATGCCTAAGGTTGTCACGCAAGTCAAAAAATGACCCCACACTTAAAATCGACGGCGCAATGTACAACACTTCACGATTTTGATCTAAAAAGCACAAGTGTTGCAACTCAAGACTTCCCCATGCCACACAATAGCTACAAGGCACTCATAAAGGCTACATACACAAGTGATTGATCATGGCTATGTGAATTCACCTTAATGTAAGCAAGAGGCATATGTTACATTCCTTTGTACAACTACTACAACTACACTAAATTAGCTAAGTCTACAACATTCTACAACATATATTATATAAGAGACATGGTGTAGGAACATGTTTGCATCGAAGCTAAGCTCCCTAGCATGTAAAATCATCCCCACACACCCCATACTTAGCCCAAATACATACACAAATAAACTCTGTTACTCAGACTTTACCGGTACACCAAAATCTTCATTCAAACATTTTAACAAACACCTTATGGGCATAAAGTGTGTGCATTCAAGTTTAACAATGGTGGAACTTGGTGTCCCTCCCAAATTTCAACGAAGTAGAGGGAATTAGTTTACTACTCTGTATACACAACAACCACACAATGTTTCGACCAATCTAGACAACCCACCATAAATTTCTTAAGAAACTACATAGGGGAAAATTGTGGGATTAGGGCACTTGGGGGATGGGATGTACATTGTTATTTATCAATTAAAAAAGAAGAAGAACATACCTGTATAGTTTAGGATGAGAGCAAGAGAAAAACTTGAGAAACATTTTGAGAGAGAAGAAGAAGAGGTCGCAGCAGAATTTAGAGGGGAAGAAGAACGCTAGTAATTTTTGTAAAGGGGATGGGTTTGACTATGTGTTTAGTTTAGTTATGGGTGGGTATGGGTTATAAAATGGGTTATAGTATTAGTATAGATGGGTATATGGGTTTGGGTTTTATGGGTATGGGTTATTAGACTAGTAAATAACGAAATAAAAAATTACCTGACCACCCCTTAACTCAGCGCTACGCGCTATGCCTGCCGCCCGGGGGAGGGGGGGTGTTTGTAACACACTGTTTTCAACGCCCTAGGCCACGTGAGGCACTGGCCTAGGCGCTATTTTCGAGATTTTGTTTTATTTTTTATATAACATCAAGAATCAAGATCCCCCGAGCTTTTTATATACCCAATTTACATGTCCTACACCATTCTACCTATAATTTCTATGCCAAAAAATAAAATGCAAACTTTATTCTACTCTAACTAAAAAAATTAAGAAGCTAAACTATGAAAGCAATAAGAAATTGGGTTGCCTTCCAAAAAGCGCCTGATTTAACGTTGCAGCACGACATAGAGTTTCGCTTACTCATCATCGAGTACAACCTTGGTCTTCTCATGATTAATTATTCCTCCCCAATAATACTTGACTCTGTGTCCATACACCAACAATTTTCTTTCACCGTGTAATGCTCGCAACTCAATTGCACCATAGGAGTGACTCTCACCACCTCAGGACCTGACCATCTCGATTTTAGCTTCCCAGGAAATAGCCTTAGTCTAGAATTAAAAATAATACATGTTGGCCTGACTCGAAGTGATGCGGCTTGATATACTTGTCATGCCATCTTTTTGTCTTTTCTTTGTAAAGCTTAGCATTTTCATAAGAGTCTAGCCTGAACTCATCCAACTCATTCAACTGCAAGAGTCTCTTCTCGCCCGCGCCTTCAAGGTCCATATTCAACTTCTTAATGGCCCAATATGCTTTTTGTTCAAGTTCAATTGGCAAGTGACATGCCTTCCCATAAACTAACTTGTACGGTGATGCCACAATTAGCATTTTGTATGCGGTTCTATATTCCTATAAGGCATCATCTAACTTTGCAGTCCAATCATTCCTATTCACGCTCACCGTCTTCTCTAAGATTTGCTTTATTTCTCTATTAGATACCTCAGCTTGTCTTCTTGTTTGGGGATGATATGTTGTTGCTTCTATGGCGGAATATATATTTAGCCATAAGATTATTCAACAACCTATTGCAAAAGTGAGTCTCTTCATCACTAATCAAAGCACGTGGAGTCCCGAACCTCGAAAATATGTTCTTTTTCACAAACTCAACTACCACCATGGAATCATTTGTTAGTAATGCAATTTCCTCTACCCATTTTGACATGTAGTCAACTACTAGCAAAATGTATTTGTTTCCTCTAGACAATGGGAATGGTCCCATAAAATCTATCCCCCACACATAAAAAATCTCAACCTCGAGGATGTTATTCAGAGGCATCTCATGCCTCCTTGTGATTGTTCCTGTTCTCTGACATTGGTAACACTTCTTAACAAATGCATGGGCATCCTTGAATAAAGTTGGCCAAAAGAAACCGGATTGTAATACCTTTGCAGCTATTCTATCGCCTCCATGATGGCCCCCATATGGTGATGTATGAAAATCATATAACGCTAATTCTACTTCCTTTTCTGGAATGCATATCCTCATCAACTGATCAACACATTGCTTGTACAAATATGGCTCATCCCAATAGTAGAAGTTCACTTCATGTAGGAACCTCTTTCTAGCTTCAGATTCAATTTCAAGAGGAAGTGCCCCACTTACTAGATAATTCACATAGTCTGTATACCATGGGGGAGGGTCTTGGGTGATAGCAAAGAGTTGCTCATCATGAAATACTTCTTTAATTTGTCCACCCTCCTCCACATGGTCATGATTTTCCAGCCTTGACAGATGGTCAACTACTTGGTTCTCGGTGCTCTTTCGATCTCTTATTTATACATCAAATTCCTACAACAACAAACCCAGCGCATCAATCTAGACTTAGATTCTTTTTTTTGTAAATAGATACATGATTGCTGCATGATCGGTATGGACTATGACTTTTGTTCCCACCAAGTATGCCCGAAATTTCTCAAAGGCCCACACAACGGCTAACAACTCCTTTTCGGTGGTGGTGTAGTTTAGTTGTGCATCATCAAGAGTTGTACTCGCGTAGTAGATGGAATAAAACATCTTGTCTTTCCTCTGGCCTAGCATTGCCTCAATAACATGGTCACTTGCATCACACATAAGCTCAAATGGTAAGGACCAATCTGGTGCCACAATAATGGGAGCATCCACAAACTTCATTTTGAGTTCTTCAAATGCCTTCAGGCAGGCGTCATCAAAATTGAAAGTTACATCTTTTTAAAGCAACCTGCACAAAGGAGTAGAAATTTTAGAAAAAATCTTTAATAAAGCGCCGATAGAATCCCGCGTGTCCCAAGAAACTCCGGACACACTTTACAGAAATAGGTGGAGGTAATTTTTAAACCGCCTCAACCTTCGCCTTATCAACTTCATTGCCGCTCCTAGACACTCTATGACCCAACACGATGCCTTATACACCATAAAACGGCACTTTCCCCAATTTAATACCGGATGTGTTTCTTCACAACGGGCCAACATCTTGCTCAAATTATTCAAATAATCATCATAAGAAGACCCAAAGACTGAAAAATCATCCATAAAATCTTCCACAAATGTTTCCACCATATCGGTGAAAATAGCCATCATGCATCTCTGGAAAGTTGTTGGTGCATTACAACGACCGAACGACATTCAATTGAAGGCAAAAGTTCCATAAGGACAACTAAAAGTGGTCTTCTCCTGATCCTTTGGGCATATTATAATCTTATTGTATCCCGAATAACTATCATGGAAGCAATAATATTCATGCCCTGCTAATCTGTCCAAGATTTGATCATTAAATGGAAGTGGGAAGTGGTCCTTGCGGGTTTCTTTTTTGATATTTCTATAATCAATGCAAGCTCTCCACCCCATCACGGTGCGAGTAGGAATTAGCTCATTTTTTTCATTCTCAATCACAGTCATCCCCTATTTTGGGCGCACATTGAACTGGGCTTACCCAGTTGCTGTCATAGATAAGAAAGATGATACATGCATCGCAACTTAATTACTTCCTTCTTCACGGCCTCCTTCATAATAGGATTTAACCTCCTTTGTTGTTCAATACTAGAGTGGTGTCCATCTTTCAGGAAGATTTTATGCATGCAAAATGATGGACTGATTCCCTTGATGTCAGCAATTGTCCACCCAATAGCCTTTTCATGCACGTGAAGTACTTTGAGCAGTTTTTCTTCTTGTGTGTTAGTCAAGCTGGATGAGATAATCATGGGCAATGTCTCAAAGTTCCCCAAATAAGCATCGCGCAGATGCGCTGGAAGGGGCTTAAGTTCCTTGGAGCTTCTTCAATAGATGGAAGGGCCTTGGAGCTTCTTCAATAGATGGCTTAGGAGGGGTCATAGTGATAGGCCTGTCCAGCTCCTCAAATTTTCCAAACCCAAGGGCATAACTGCAGGACATATCAAGTACTTGCTCAATTTCTCCCATCATTTCATCTTCACTGTCTTCTTCATCCCCAATCAAAGTCCGTTCAAGAGGATCAATAGAGATCATATAAGGCAATAATGATGCAACATCACTTTCCACCACATAAATCATGGATAGCTCTTCATAGTGGGCTGGCAATCTGAGTGCTTTATATACATTAAATACCTCCACTCAATAACCTACTCTCATCGTCATGTTTCTTTCGCAAACATCAATTATAGCTCAGTTCGTGGTAAAGAATGGACGCTCCAAAATAAATGGGACTTCCTGATCAGGCTCGTAGTCCAAGATAAAGAAATCAGCAGGGTATTGAAAGAGCCCACTTGAACCAACACATCTTCCATCACTCCTTCAGGATGAGCAAGGGAGCGGTCAGTCATTTATAAGATTACCGTTGTTGGGCGTGGCTCATCCAACCCCAACTGTCTGAACACAGATAGCAGCATCAAATTGATGCTCACTCCAAGATCACATAAAGCTCGCCCGACTGCATGTTTGCCAATCGAGATTTGGATAGTGAAACTACCTAGATCCTTTAATTTTTGAGGTAGCTTGATTTGAATTCAGTGCTACATTCCTCAGTGAGTGCCACAGTACGAATTCAGTCAGCCTCCCTTTGTTTGCCACTATGTCCTTGATCTATTTAGCATATTTGGGAACTTCTTGCAAGATGTCTACCAATGGAATGTTAATTTGCACCTGCTTCAAAATATCAAGAAACTTTTTATACGCGGCATTATCCTTCACTTTCTTCGATCTTTGAGGGAACGGAGGTGGTGTCCTCGCAACTACTGGTGGGGGTTGCTTAACCAACGCCTCTTCAGCTAGTTTCTCTAACTCCTTTAATTTTTTTGATTCTAACTCTATTGTGGCTGGCTTCTCATTAAAGGTCACTTGTTTTCTATTTTTCGACTGGACTTCTTCTAATTGTCTCCCATTCCTTAATGAGACAGCACTAATGGATGCCTTAGGATTAGCCTCAGTATCGCTTGGAAGAGATCCAACTAGTCAAGTATTTTTGGCACTGGCTAGTTGTCCTATTTGGCGCTCCATATTTCTCATTGTTGCGGCTTGGGCTTGCTGATCAGCCATCAATTTCTGATGGAGGGCTTGCTGATCAGCCATCATTGCTTCATCATTTCCTCAAGATGACTTATTGGACTCGCTTGTTGTTAAGCCTGAGGTGGTCTATATTGTTGTTGATGTGCTTGAGGTCGATATTGATTTTGAGTACCTTGGTTTCCACCCCAACAGAAGTTTGGGTGGTTCCTTCAGTTGGGATTGTATGTATTCCCATATTGATTGGTTTGGCCCCTATTTGCATTACCCACAAAGCAGACAGACTCTTGAGTAACTGGGAATAAGCCGCTCGAGTGACCCTCTCCGCATACTTCACAAAACAATTGAACCAATTGCACTGGTTGAGCTTGTTGCTTGTTAATAACCAAGGTCATCTGATTGATTTGGTTGGTTAGTGTAGAAATATATGCTGATAATGCCGAGATGACATCTAACTCGAGAACCCCTGCAGATTTTTGCACTGTGTTTCTACCTATTTCTCCTTGCCAATCCGGATTGCTTTTGGAGAATTTGTTCAATAATGCATATATCTCATTAAAGCTTTTCTCCAACACTTGACCTCTAGCTGCAACATCTACCACAATTTTTGTCTCAAGGTGTATCCCTTCTGTGAAAGTATGAGCTAATACTTCGTTCGTCTGATTATGATGAGGACATTCTCTGAGCAGCCCCTTGAACCTTTCCCAAGCTAAGTATAGAGACTCCCCCGCTTTCTGTTTAAAGGCAACTATCTTACTTCTGATCTTCGCATTTTTGCCTGAAGGGAAGAACCTTGCTAGAAATTTCCTTGCCAGATCATTCCATGATGTAATATAATTAGCTGGTTCTGCCTTCAGCCATCGCTTTGCTTCGCCCAACAGAGAGAATGGGAAAAGTGTGAGCCTCACATAGTCTGGAGTGACCCCGTTAGTGATGTAAGTATCACTAATCTCCAAGAAATTCAGAATATGTTGTTGTGGATCCTCACGTGGAAGACCTATAAATTGCCCATTCGCATGAAGTAGCCGGATCATGCTCTGTTTCAGCTCAAAGTGCCCAATGATTCTGGGCTTCACGATGCTGGAGGTGACATTAGCAATTTTGGGCATCGCCACCTCCTGAACAGCCATGTGTTTCTCCTCTGCCATGTTCACAAGAAATTGAACGAGTGCCTGGAGATTATTTGTATCCCTTACTTCCCTCAACCTCCTAGGAAATGTTCTCTCAGGTTCTGGGTCAAAACCGTTGAGTCTGTCCTGGCTTCTAACCCTACGCATTCAATCAAAGTTTCTGAGATTAGAGCAACAATTAAGTAATGTTATACTAGACGAAATAGAGAGTTAAAGCAAAAACTAGAAAGTAGACAACATTCAAGTTCCCGACAACTGCGCCAAAAACTTGTTGCTCCCAATATTCGTGGTCGTACAAGTAATAAAATGATAAGTTGAGTGTCGAACCCACAGAGACTTGTATCAACTACCCACTAAATTTACCAAAAATATTATTCAGTCAAGCTAAAATCAAGTTCAAGAATGTGATTATACTAAACTATAAGTAGTAACTAAATTATCAAGTAGCGAAATGGTTATTATGTATTCATTAGAGACAAATATTCCAAGGTTGTGATCGATTCACCAATCCTATTGTGTTCTAATTAACTCTCTCTTTCATACAATTCACTCATGGTTGTTAATTAATCGCTAATTGCTCTCATAGCCATTTTCCGAAGTACTACTCGCCTATTCAAAGTAGATTAACGCCTATATTCCTATGAAATCAATCTATTAAGAACGCATTAAGATTACGATATTTAATTAAGTACGGTGACTAGGTATATTCCTATCCTAACCAAAAATCCCC
>ML247107.1:863-29844 GCA_005239495.1 Nicotiana undulata
ACCTTTTGTCTTTGCATCTCTATGCGGGCATAAGGTTTCAACCCTTCCAGGAAAGTGAAGAGCTTGTCTTTGTCCCCCATGTCGCGAATGTTCAGCATGAGTGCAGAGAATTCTCGCACGTAGTCCCGCACTGATTTGGTCTGGCGGAGCTCCCGTAGTTTCCTCCTTGCATTGTACTCAACATTCTCAGGAAAGAACTGTAGGCGTATAGCAGCCTTCAGCTCCGCCCATGTCTCCAGAGCATCCTCGCCGGCCTGGATGGCTTCGTACTTCACTCGCCACCAGAGCTTAGCATCACCCTGAAGGTACATGGAAGCAGTTGCTACCTTCTTAGCTTCTTCTAGGCCTCCCACGGCATCGAAATACTGCTCGATGTCGTAAATGAAATTTTCCACTTCTTTGGCATTCCTAGCCCCACTGTATGACTTTGGCTCAGGAATTTTCAGCTTCTGTGCCAAGGGAGCGGGGTTCACAGCGCCCCCAATTTGATTTCCACTGCCTCGAAGCAAGCCTTGTAGAGCAGCATTGACAACGTTGAGCTGGTTTGTCAAGTTGTCGATAATTTGCTGCATGGCAGTCATCCTGTCTGCCGATTGTGCCCTGTGGGCTAAATTCTCAGCGCGCTCCTGTTGGAGGCCCTCGAATTTATCAAATATTCCGGCTGCCTCAGTAGCTGTCGTTTGCCGGTCTCCTTCAGAGTCGCGGCTCATGTTTCCGATGTCAACTTCGGCCTGGGCCATCCTGCGGTCCAAGTCGTCCAACCTTTGACGTAGGTCGGTTTTCAGTTCCGACACCGTATCTACAATGGGTCGTAGTACGTCAACCGTCCCCTCAAGGGCCGCAATGCGGTCCCCATGATTCACCATGGTCAGAAATGGTGGTGATGCCAGTACGTTCCCTTGTCTGATGTCGCGCCTAGGCTCTGATACCAACTGTTACGCGGCGCCTTCCTGAGATTCTTTGGAAGGGCGACGTAAGGCTAAGCAACCGATGCCAAGGTGGTTGTTGTCCGCCAAATGAGGTCCCCGCCACACGCTAGACTAGATTGTCAGTGCAGTGTGGAAAAACCAATGCCAACAATTGAGAAAACAGTAATGATGTTTGAAATGATGAAAGCTGGATTGCAATAATGAAAGCTATTACAAAATGAAGGAAATGCGGTGTCGAGGGGTAGAGACACCAGTACAGGGATTTGCTTGCTTGAAAGTTTTGAATGCTATATACCCCCTAATAATGCTTTAAAAAAATAAACCCTAGTTACATGAGTAGACTAAACTAGGCTAGAGAAACATAATGGAAGTACATGGAATAAAGCTAGTCTATGATTACAAAGAAAAGGACTTAGTTTTCTACAAAGGTAGAAACAGGTCCGTTGGCAGCAACTTTGTCTTCGGCATCATGATCTGCGCGCGCGGCATTGTCTGTGCGCGCGGCGCTGTTGGCAGCTGCTTGCGGCTGGGCGCTAGCGAGGGAAATTGGTGGGGCGACAGAGGCACCTGCGCGCTTGTCACTTGGAGCGGCCAAGACCACGGGGCCGTCCGTGGCGCTAGGCGTTGGGAGGCTTGCTAGGACGCCACGGGGCGCGTCCAAGGGGTCATGGGGCATGGATGGAAAGCCGCCCATGACATTACACGTGCAACGCACGTACCCTAAAACTAGTACTATATTAAAAGCATGAATGCCCTTAACGAAATGTCGTTCGACTTTTTTACCCTTTTTAAATAGATTCACATTGGATAAAATAATTATTTAATTATTCACCTAATATATTTAGGATCTTATAATCACCTAAAATTTTGTATATTGAATCCTTCCTTATTTAAAATAGTATACTATATAAAAAGTCCAAATATTTAGGACTTTTATGCAATTAAAATTAAAATAATATCTAATTTATAACATGTCGACATAAAAATGTAAAGTTTACATGGAAACCTTATGTCATTAATGTGGTAGTGAAACTAGAGTTTTTTTTATGAGCTACTAGTTTTAGGATATGCGCGTTGCGCGTGTATCTAATATCAATGAATATAAAATATTAAAAACCACACAATTAATTTTAAACTATGTGAATGAGCTATATATGAATGGATTATAAAATAAAATTTTAAAAGTTTCTAGCTTTCCTGTCATACAGAATTATAATTTTTTTATTAATGTCATTTAAAAAATAACAATGACGATACTGTAAATGTTGGCTTACTTTATTCTCCATTGAGATAGAAAAGAAAGTTCACATGATGACAATACAAGAAGATAAATAGTTAACAGACCGATTTCTTTGCCTATACACATGATATACTTTATGTCCATACACTCAAGCAACTAAAATTCATTTTTCTATGCACCATACTTCAAGGGATTTAGGCTCAAATCTAATCCTTTTACCCACAACATTAAGCCTTACTCTAATATCACATGTTAAACTCAATGAACAACATAATTATACAGACGGAGCTACCAGTAAAGGATATTTAGTTGAATTGATAAAAGAAATTAAATTACCTCTAGAAAGACTGATTGCACTAACGTCATAAAATAAATAAATAATCCAACTAAAGCAATGTGATGACCCAAAAAGGGTAATTATGTGTAAATTTAACTAAAATTGTGTTCCGAGGCCCTGAAAGCCTTCGTTAATTCTACCTCGATGCGTGTGCACAACCGGAGCGTGTGGCCGGGAAGTTGTTATGTGAAAAATTGATAAAAGGATATTTTTATAATAATTATTTGATTAAAGTTGACTTTGGTCAATTTTTTGGGTAAACGGACCTGGACACGTGATTTGACGGTCCCGGAGGATCCGTAGGAAAATATGGGATTTGAGCATATGTCCGGAATCGAATTCCGAGGTTCCAAGTCCGAGAAATGAATTTTTAAAGAAAATTATTTTCTGAAAAATATAAAGACTCTTGAAAATGAATTTTGATGTAAAACTCGTGTTATCGGGCCCGTATTATGATTCTGGAGCACGGAGCAGTTTTAATATGGTTATTATGTGTTGTATGTAAAAAATATGTAAGAAACGGACTTGGTTTCACGTGTTTCAGATCAAAAATGAAAAATTTGAAGTATATGAAGTTTTGAGAAAATTATATAGATTTTGGAGTTTAATTCATTGTTTTTTATGTTATTTGGGTGGTTTAATTACTCGAATAAGTTCGTAGGATGATTTTGAAGTCGTGTGTATATTCGGTTTTGAGCCTCGAGGCTCGGATGAATTTCGGGTAAGTGTCGGAGTGCAAAAGAGTTGAAAAATCTGATGTTTTTATGTTGTATCTGGTGTCTGGTGATTTACTATATGCGATCGCATAGAGATGAGAGTAGGGGAGGAGTCAGTTGCCTTATGCGATCACACTAGGGGGTCTGCGATCGCACAATGTTAGTAGAGCTGGGAGGGGGGCTGGTCTAATGCGCTGTGCGACCGCACATGTATCTCCGCGATCGCAGTGTGGGGTTAGGGAGTACCGTGCGATCACATTATATGGTCCGCGATCGCAAAGCTTAAGCAAGCAGTCCTCTATGGGATCGCAACTCTTTTCCCGCGATCGCATAGGTCATTTTTGCCCAGTTATTTTAAAGACCCAAAATTAGAATATTCATTACGAGATTTCTCATTTTCCCACTACCTTTTTCTTCTCCACACCTCCTTTGGCCATTTTTGAAGAGCTTCATCACCTTAACTTCATAGGTAAGTGTTCTTAACTCCATTTCTTCCATTTTCACCAATCAATATTAGATTCTAGGCCTAAAATTATGAAATCAAAGGTAGAAATTGGGGTTTGGGATAAAGTTAGGGCTTTTCCAATTTTTGGGAATTCAACCTCGTTTTGGGGTCGGATTTCAAAACAAATTATATATTCGGGCTCGTGGGAGAGGGTGATCGGATTTTGGTCTGAACCTCCTGTTTGGACCAAGCAGGCCCGGGGTCGGTTTTTGGTATTTTGGAAGAATGGTGGAAAATCTATAATTAGGCTTTGGAATTGAATTATTGCATCATTATTGATATTATTGAGTCGATTATGTCTAGATACTATCGTTTCGGAGTTGAATTCGAGAGGGAAAGCGGTGCTAGAGGCCTGATTTGCATTCTTGGAGCCGAGGTAAGTGTTTGGACTAACTTTAGTGAGGAAATAAGTCTTGAGTTGTATGTGCTACTTGTTTTATCATGTTCAATGTATATGTGAGGTGACAAATACCTATGCATTGTTTGTCATGCATGCCCGTGAGTCTATTTTGTTGAATTACATGTTATTACTCTGATATTTATTGTGTACGAAGTAGTTTCATTTGGGAAGTTGTTTAATTGCTGAGAATACTTGCTTAAGTACTTGTAAGATGATG
Source organism: Nicotiana undulata (assembly GCA_005239495.1). NCBI lineage: Eukaryota > Viridiplantae > Streptophyta > Magnoliopsida > Solanales > Solanaceae > Nicotiana > Nicotiana undulata. The sequence continues at coordinate 5,208 of ML247107.1, forward strand.
TCTCCGTTGAGGATCCAATTCATTAAGTTATGTACTCGTAAGAGGTTGGTTATAGTTGAGTCCCTTGCCGGGCAATGTTACTATTTTGGTTGATATTCCCCTTGCTGGGTGGTTATGAACTGTATTCACACTGTTGAATTCCTTTCCAAGATGTTATTTGTTGCTGATTTGGGTGAGGAAGAGTGTAAAGCACGAAGGGTGATGCCGTGTATTCATTTCATAGTGAGGAAGAGAGTAAAAGCACGAAGGGTGATGCCGTGCCATGATTTATATTGCTTTCGTTTATACATTGCATAGTGAGGAAGAGAATAAAAGCACGAAGGGTGATGTCGTGCCATGACTTTACCTTTAAAAGCACGGAGGAACATGTCGTGCCCATTTATATATTTATTGCATTGTGAGGACGAGAGTAAAAGCACGAAGGGTGATGCCGTGTGCATACTTGTTTGAGTTACTATTTCCCGTTGACTTGTTTCTTTTGTATTGTTGGTTGTTCAGTTATTCACCTTTGATTCTCACTTGTTACCCCCATTACTTGTCCCCGTATTACCATGCTTACCTGCTTATTTCTTGTTATTTTCTCTGGTATATATTATAGAACTGTACAGGTAAATTGTTGTTGTCGTGTCTAGCCTCGTCACTACTTCGCCGAGGTTAAGCTCGGCACTTACTCAGTACATGGGGTCGGTTGTACTGATGCTACACCTGCACTTCTTTATATTGTGCAGATTAAGCAGCCGGACCCAGTGGACACCGTTAGAGGGAGTATCCTCCAGTCCATACATGCGACATCGAGGTAGTTCCGCAGACGTTCGTGGACCTTGGCGTCACCTTCTATCTTTTCGTTTCTGTCTTATCTTGGTATCACAGACAATTGTATTGTTCATTTCAGACTCTTGTTAGTAATTCTTAGACAGTCCGTGAGATTTTGTGACACCAATTCTGGGGGATTATGTACGGAAATTTTGTGGAAAATATTATATTAATATGTAGACTCGCAGCTTCCGCAATTTTTATTAATTGCTTATGTTCATTGTTTCACTTTTAATTGACTTAAGTAAATAAAGTTAGTAAATTAACTCAACCGTTAGCTTGTCTAGCGGGTTCAACGTTAGACGCCATCACGGCATGAAGGTGGGATTTCGGGTTGTGACAAGCAAGAAGATATGCAATATCTCATAGTCTATTCTTGATTGAAATAGATGTATGTAGTCAAATTTTAAGAGAGAACTCATGTAATGAAGAAAATTAAGTTACATGTAGAAAATTTGATAACCCAACAATAATTGCGGTAGTTTAAACAAAAATGTGATCCTTCATATAAAGGAAATGGGTGGTTCAACCTGTATGGTTATAAAACTTTATCCTTATGTTGATGGCACACTATTTCATAGGATTATAAGTTTAAAGGTATTAGAAGTTCTTGTTAATCCGTAGTATAAGGGAAGGAATTTATATAAGTAATATTTTAGTGGATTTTAAATTCCTAAATATTAGGAGGTTCTTACATCTTTTAAATAAAGAAAAATATTATGGTCAAATTCTTTAATTTATGTAAAAGTCTTAAATATTAAAAACATTATTAAATGAATATTTTGTCTAGAGTGAAATCTATTATTAGAAGGTAAAAAAGTCAAACGATATTTCGCTAAGGGCGTTCGTGCTTTTAATATAGTATAGATATTTTAAAATTCAAATTTATGTTACAACAATTAGATAATATATGTATGATTATTTTTTTATTTTGTTTGAGTATTTAAATAATTGTTTATTAGGTAAAATATGTCTATTCATTCATATACCAACATTTATTTTACAAATTGAAACTAGATAAAATGGAAAGATCAGATTTATAGAATTATAAAATCAAACTAAAAGCACGATTAAGTTGAATTTAAAATAACACACCACAAAAGTTTTATAGTGTTGAATTTAGTCTCAAAATTTATTTGAATCGCAATACCTTGAAAGTTACGGATACCAATCTCAAGCTACTATAAGAAATAAAAAAAAAACTAATGCAAACACATACATCTTATTGGAAATTTATTTAACATTTCAACTAAATCTTGCGCATTAAATCCTTTCCTTATTTTAGTTATGTGATATAATGCCAAAAATGAAAATATTCGAGAGAATAAGTAAAACCATAACTATTACTTACAGTAGGTTTGAATTATTCATTGTATAAAATGATAATCAATTAGTTTTATATAATTTAATTATCTTTAAATAAAATATAAAAGTGAAAAAGACTAATTAGTATAAAGCTATAACTAAATTAGATAGTTTTAATCATCTCTCTTTGATTTTTTTAATTCTTCATTACAGATATATAATCGGTAATAAAATTAAAACCAACTAGTTTATATAATTTAATTATCTTAGTAAAAATAAAAAATAGAGAAATTGTTTTATGAAAATTTATGTTTAATTGCCAAGTATAAAATAGTATGTAATTATACTTTAATCCAAGATTTAAACTATAAAACTTATGTACCAAAATATAAAAAATCATAATAAATTCTATAATTAGATATATTTATAATTATTATACTTTTTAGTCAACATCCAATGCTAAAAATACTTTCTAAATGACACTTGACAATTGCAGTTAGATATACAAAATTTAATAATTTATGTAATTTTTTAAAAGTTCTAAACTTCTTAATATGTGGTACACGTGCAAAGCACGGAGGAATGATTTTTTTTAATATTTTAGATTGTTTTTGATGTGTCATGCATTTCAAAATTATTCTAAATTTTTTATTGATATGATGACATAATCCTATTATTCTACGATCCACGCTTAATTATTGATCTAAATTCTATATTGCTTAGTATTTTTTATGTTCGTCTGTAACTTTATTCGTATATTTGATATATTTTTTATATTGTTCTCATGCCAATTTGATTTTATAAATTTTTTTGAGATAAGAATAAGCAAACGAATTAAAAGAAGGGAACACAATAAAATTGAAATGGTGAGGATAACCCTGGATTTTTTTTAGATAACTAGATTCATTTTTCTTATTAGAAAACTATAATTTTCCATATGTTTTTTCTAAAAAATTTCCCTTTGAAATTACAACAATAGAAAATGTAATACAAAGTTAGTTTATATAAAAATTATCACAAATATATCAATGCAAAATTGATGAGAAAAAAATACAAAATCGGGATGAATCATCTGTAGTAAAACATATTGTTCTTAAACATATATTTACCTGACGTGAGGCATACGTGCACGCACGTACACTAAACTAGTAATACAAAAATGTATAAAGTAACACGAGACTCTGATGAGCTACAATGTCCTAGAAATACAAACCTTATAAAGGAGATGCTATATTGGGACTCTGATTGTGAGTTGCAAATCTTTAATTCTTTTGAGTTTTGTGTGTGAAATGTCAACTAACGGGGTCTTAAGGTCTACAAGGCTAATTTATCACACACGTGAAATAGAAAATCTAACTAGGAATCCCCACGGACGGTGCAAAAAGAGTGATCCTTGGTTCAATTAAGGGATTAAATCTAATTAATAATAATATTTTTAGATGCGAGTTAAAAAACATTGTTAATGTTGAACATATCTGGTAGAATAATAATAATAATGTATGACAATCATCTCAAATAGTGCGAATAATAAATGAGCAATAAATAACAATGAACAATAATAAATGATATTTGGGTAAATAAAGAAAAAGTTCGCCCTAAAGGAGAAAATGGATATTATTCCTTCTCACAATGATCAATGATGGACAAATCCTTGAATGTTCGAATTATCCTAGGATTTGGTGGGACGTGTGGAATAATGTGGACAAGAATCTTGATAAAAATGTGTTGTTTGTCTCTTGGTAAGAGAGAGAATCTTTTTATCAAAGTGTGTTTTTACAAATGAATATTACATGCCCTATATCAGTGTCTCTTTTTCTATATATATCAGACACACTCTAATAGTACAAGTGCAGAGAATATCTATTAGAATATTCTCTTTCATATCCTATTTGAAAATTAAATGTTACAACTTTGTTAATGGTGCTCGATGTCGTCCGTTATTGACATTTCGACCACGAACCTCGCTGCTTCCTGGTCGACCTCGACTAACCCATCCCTTAATGCTATATTACACTAAATATTTTAGGGAAGATTTTGATCTATACAAAGGGCACATGACACACAAGCCTCGTGAGACAAGCACATCTACATGTCTTGGGGTATTCTTTGAGCGTCTTGTTCTATAATAGCAAAGCAAGTTATGATTTTGCCTTTTGAAAATATTGTAATATAATATCAAATACATAAAGTCAAATTGTTACTCTCTTAAATGTTGTGACCAGTCAATATTATCGTATAAATGTAGAATGGCAGTGTTAATAGTAACAATGACTAAGTATCAAAACATTGAAGAAAGTAAGCTTACATTTATGCCTATTTGCAAACCTTTTTCTCAAATTTCAGATAAGAAATATTAATCACTATTTATATGTAACCAGAAATTTGCGATTTAGAGAATAATATGATGACATCAAGTTAAAAATTCAACCAAAACATATTGTTCGACAATATAGGCAAAATTAATTGTCAGCAAGAAAAAAGAGTTCTTCAAACTTCCAAACACTAACAGTGAAGAAATTCACAAATGAAATGAAGCATGTATTTAATTTGTAAACAGTTGATTGTATTGAGTAAGGAGAAAACACATAGAAAAGAAGAAAAAGAGGACCTTTTGTGCGTGGAATAATCTGTTTTATGGTAGACAACACTGTCATTTAATTTTCATGTTTTAAATTGTATTTCATTTTAAATCTGAGTATGAAAAAGATGTACACGTGGCATAAACCGAAAGAATAGCAGTGGTTTGTCTGTTTTGTTTTTGTTTTACGTGTACTCATTCTCTTTGTTCAACAGCATTCACCAACTCAACCACTTACCAGTTGCTTAGTTAAGTTTTACTCTTCATCTTCCAAGACACTCTCAAGTCCAACACCCTCTCATAAAAATAAGAGAGAAGGAAAAGAAAAGAATGGTTAAAAGACAAGATTGCCCCCCCAAAAAAGCTACTGTTGGAATGGTCAGCTAAAAATGGGGCAACAACGGATGAGGACCAATTAATTAGCTTAAAAGAAAGACAATGATATGGCTTGGTATCTGATTAAAACAGGTCAATATTAGTTGTCTTCCTGTTGAGATGACATCGTTGACATTCTTCTTATAATTAATCTGCAACGTTTAATTATTGCTGCTTCTGGTATCAAAACTAATATAATTTCAACGCTTTTTTTTATGACTCGGTGTACTACATTCAGATAGCTATGGCCCCAAGGACCTGGCTCTCCTTATAAAGATTGAAATTCAACAATGACACGAATATGAATTTCACATTTCTTTAAACAGTCTCTCTGCCTTCTTTGCCTTTTTGAAAGTAGGGGTAAGATTTGGATACACACAGCCCTCCCCAGACCCCATTTGTGGAATTACACTGGGTCTGTTGTTGTTGTTTAGACAGGGCAATGCAAAAGGATCAATTTCAGACAGTCGCTTTAGCTACGAGCAAAATTTTGTCAACTTCTCGCCTACTCTAACACAGGCTAGAGCATCCTCGTATTAAATTCACCGCTAGCCGTAATTGCAAATTAGTGATCATCAATTCACTTGAATTTCAAAACAGTAAAAGATTCAACATAAACACGAGAAAGGTTATCTCATTTCCATCCAACAGAAAAGATTTAAGTCTAATGGCTATATTATTGAAAGATAAACCAAATTCAACCTCCAGCAGATAGAGCACTGTATAGTGCCAAGGGCAGTACAAAATTCACTCAAAAGAAGAACCTGATATTCAACCTTATTTTCAATCTTCCGGAGTGTCTGAGCGGATGGCTGTGAAGAAGACAGGCAAAAACGTTCGTCAGTAAGCAAACTACACTGGTGGCTTGGATTAGTCAACCCCATCCTCCACACCCCTCAACCCACCAAAATAAAAAATATTTGAAACACCAAAAGGAACATACAACAATCATGTAGAAATCTGAACTTAACCTTGCGTGTAAATCCACTAAGTAGCACATTGAACATATGACACAAGTGACGACCTTTGTCTTCTGCCTTATTGTACCAATCTTTAAGTGGTGGCTTGCTTATTTTATGTATCCAAGGCACCACACCAACATGTGAACAGCCATGCTAATAAGACTACTCTTTTTATTTTTTCTGAAGAAAGTCACACAACATGCTGAATTCCTAAGTTTTCATAAATTCAACCATTTATTGATTAAGCATGTAGAAGCAAAATGTAAAGAGCGGATACATGCATGTCTGTATCATATCTGTAGATTACAGTCACACGTTAATATCTATTAATAGTCTCTCACCATTCTGATTCTCCACTTCCTCCTCTATCCAGTTATGTTTCACTCAAGATGTACCTCAGTTTTAAAAACAAATAAGACATTGAACTGGGTCCATGGTAAACTTGATAAACATTATTATCGAACTTTCAATACCTCAAAATATCACCAAAGCACCACCTCTACAGCCCGTCCCCTTATTATATGTCCCCTGTCTTTACACTCAACCAAGAACTGGAGTGGACAAGGACAGACAAGGTTATGTTTGAACACTTGGTTAATCCTCTATCAGCAAAAAAGAGTTAAATACAGAAAATATTACTGCCTATAAGAGAAACCAAATCCAGCACATTCCTGGAAATCTAAGATCTCGAGTCCTTGATTAACATGATATATGTTCTGATGATTGATAAGATGCTGGAGACAGAATGATAGTATTGTTATGGTGGTAAGATGTGTCACTGCACTGGAATTAATTTGTGCTGCGTAGACAACGGCAGGAAGGGATCATGTCTTGAGGACATATAATAGTCAAATCCATTATAAGCTAAAGTGCTAAACAACAAAGAGCTAAGAAACCAAAAACACAATAACTAAATAAGACGACAGTGGCAAGAAAAGATCATGTCTTGAGGACATATACCCCCCCCCCCCCCAACCCCAAAGTTACAGTTCCTGCCCCTTGAGCAGTACCAAATTGATTAGAATAATTTATGGTTGGCTTGGTTGGATAAGAAAATGAAGTATTTAACACCAGTTAGAAAAAAAAAACCAATTGGATTGGTAAGATATCTGTGATTGCTAGTTATAACTTGACAAAGAGGAGAAACCAAATACCAAATAGTTAAATTAGAACAATGGCAAGAAGGAACATATGTTAGGACGTATAATACTCAAATCCAGCATAAGCTAAACGACCAAGAGGGAAGAACCAAAAATCAAAAAACTAAATCAGTTGGCTCCGAGATCACTGATTATTAGAGCTCAATGTAAACTTAACAACACTCAAAATCCTTGTCAAAATCCACCTTCCTCCTATATAAGTTAGTGACGGAAAAATCTCTTACCACATAAATTGGTGCCCTCAGCCTAAATATAAGATTTGATCTGTAGAAACCTTTCTTAAACTGATTTTAAGAACTGAAATAATGAATGAGAAAGCCGAATGTCCTTTATTTTCATTTTCCTAGAAGACTAAACCTGGGAAAAAACTAACAGCCACTTATGATACCTCAAAATAACAAATTTGCCAGAATTCATATACAATACCCTAAACTAAATATACGTCCATCCCTAATACGCGAATTTGATACGAAAATGAAACTAAAAGATCTAAAGCTGTGTGAAAGCAGTCAAATCAGTATTAAGGAGACCAAAATATCTTAACTTTATATCACAAAAGCAAAAAAGAAAGGAAGCGGATTGCTTACTGGGTTTCTGAGGCTTGCCATCGACCCATTTGGAGATGGAGTAGTGGACCTTTTCCCGAGTCAAGGCTTCGGTCTTGTAGGGTTCCTTAAGGCAGTTCCTGACCAGGTTAGCACACAGATTCGAGTATGTTATGTAAGTCATCCCCGCCCCTCTCCAAAAGGGTGCCGCTGCATTCGACGCCATTTCTCCTCCTTCACTTTCTTCGATTGACCGAAACGGATTACAGCGCTCGTTTGTAACGGGGCCTCCGTTATTATACCCGGGGTAATGTTTTTACTATAATACCCTTGAAATGTTCCTGAAACTGAGGGTAATTTCGTCAATTAATCAATATGCCACTTTTTTCCCTTCAGAATCGATGAATCTCACTCGCCCTCTGATTTCTATTTTGATTGGAGGATTAAACAAGAACTTCCTTTTATTGACAAAGTGTAAGATAAACGAGGCCTTTCGTCAGTGTTTTACTTATTCCCATTATGTGTAGAACATTCGAAATACCATAATTCCTCAGGTATTTTTATTTTAATATTTGACAGAAATTAGTGGTTCTTCAGGTAAATTAATAAGTTTTTTTATTGGCCTCTTTTTTTTTTTACCTCTCTTTGTTTGGCAGAATGAAAAAAGGTAATTTGGGGTTCTAGTTCAGTTTATTGAGATGCTTATGAAAATCAAGGTGAATTTCTAGAATCAGGGAAAATATGGAAAGGTATTGAACTGGTTCCCACTTATGTTTAAACTAGTATGGTTATTTATTTATTTATTTATTTATTTATATATTTATATATTTTGATAGGTGTTCTTGTTAAAGTAATTGTAGACTTGATTACATTACTACTTTTGGATTTTGGTAATCTCTTGCATTGCTTTAGCACGTGTTAACTGCATAGCTTTAGCTTGTTCAAAATTTGACTGTATCTGGGAATTTAGTTCTATTCTCATTGTTGCCTAATGTCTCGTGTATTAGAATTGTTGGCACTTGATGAATGCCTTCCTTTTGAGGCGCCCTTAATGTGTCAACAATTTAGGTATGAACCTTGTCAAGATGTCACTATAGTCCTTGATTAGATGCGTCTTTCTTGTTTTAATTTGTCTCAGTAGTGGGTTGGGGATAGAGGGCCAAGGAAGTCTACTTTGCTTTGGGTACAGCTATATTGATCAAGCCTGAACACTAAGGTTTGGATTGCGCTTTATTAATGCCTATAAGTAGGATTATATCTGTAAAAAGAAAATAGTCAAGGATTTTCCAATCTGGGGCTTATTTCAATTCCGTGCTTACTTAGGAGAACCAATAGACGGAAAACAAATAGGCTGCATTTATTACTTTCTCAGACTGTAATCTAGTAACTGGATTGCTTTATTGATAACTAAGTAACTGGCTTGGTTAGAAAACCCCTAAAGCCTACAAATATTTTCACCTTGGTTGTGTCATCTCAAAACAGAAGATTCAACATAGAACAACAGTTTCAACTCTTGAGTGGTGAAAAAAAAACACTAAAATGGGAGAGAACACGGGCAAGGATCCTATTGGTAAGGGGATGGATCAGACATGTGTGCTTGCCCTCGAGGCACCTTCACTTTCTGGCAGTTCGGCTAGACCTCGACGACCCAGAAAGATGAAAGCTCGTGCTGATGGTACTGCTTATCCAATTTTTGTTTGGTTGTATAATTGTTGATTTTTTTTTAGTTTTGTTTCACATATGTCCTGTGTCTTCAAAACCTCTAGATTTTGCAGAACCTCTACTAAGGAAAGAAAAGGATTATGGAATTTGGTGTCTTTCTTTCTTTTTCACCCTCTCCCACTCAAAAGGAGAAGGAGTGGGATTTTATATCTTTCTCCCATCCCCTTTATCAACCAAAAAGGAAAAAGGAAGAAAATCTGGACATCATCCCCCTGGTGAAAAAGAAAAAAAAGTTGGAAAGCAAGTTGAATGTACAAATTCTATTGTTATTAGTTGCACAACCTATGCTTTTAAAATTTCTATTGCTCAAAGTATTTTCATGAGGTCAGTTTGAATGTGTCTGTGCAGAAAGAATAAAGAGGACTGCGTGTTATGTGTCTCAAAGCTCTCTAACTTGTAATGCCCATTTGCTTTGCGATCTAATGCTGTTAATTTTGGTGGAGACTAATGCCTTTGTGCTGCCCAGATCATATGGTTCTATATATATATATGCTTTTTCTAGAATTATTTGCATATTTTACATTGATACTCCTCGACACATATGTCATATTCAATGCTTCTGTCAGTTGAATATTTATGCTGTGCATGTACTCAGAACATTCATGTAATATCCATATATAAATTCTGAAAGTAAACACTCTTATTACATTTATTCTTGCAGAACCAAAGCATGAAGGGTTACTTGTGGATTCCTTGATTATCAATCCAGGAGAGGTCTCATTTTTGTACTTCTCCAGTGTTCATATTCTTTTGGACATGAAAAACTTTCTTGTTCTGTGTGCTATTTTCTTCTCTAACATTGGTGTATTTCTTGCCTTGTCTATTTGTGAAAGAAAAGTATATCTCTTACCTTGTCATCTAGTGTGCTTTTGTTCCGGTGCAATCCATAATTATCTGGTTGTCCTTTTCATGTAATGCGTTTCCGATTCCACCAAGTGTGCTTCTGTCTCCTTGATTTAGTTTGCTTCATCATCTTCATTATGACAATATGGCATTGCTTTGTGAATGGAGACTTGACTTTTAGCATGGTAAATTGAACCAAGGAGCTGAATTTTAATAACTGTAAATGGACAATGGATGGAGACTAAGGCCATAAGTTTTATGCTCATTCTTTGAAATGGATAAGTTTTATGCTCATTATCTTCTAAGAAGGTGACTTTTTATTTTCGTTCGCTCAAATCATTCTTTGCTGCTGATGGTTTCTTGTCACTGTCATAAAAGCATAGAGCCGAACCTTCCAGAAAGTTTTCATTCTGTTTATAAAACCTTCATTTCCTAACCAAACCACGAAACACTGTTCATAGCACAGTTAAAGTTTTGGAAGCTTTCTAGAATCTCAGACTGTTGATCAAACCTTTCAGCTAAAGATCGTTTGTCCGTGGTCTATCCTAGAAACTTGGGCTTAAACTGTATGTATCCTTTTCATATGGCTCTTTGTGTTTCCGACAACATTTTCAAGCAGGTTAAAGTACTTGCAATCCTTGAAACCAATATTTTTCTAAAATAACAGTAACATCCGGGCCAATGTATGTGCCCCTCAACTATTTCCAGTTTTCCACTGAGTACTTGCATCCTTCCACCAATATAGGTACCGTATAACTTTGCCCCCATTGACTTAGGTAGATATGAATAAATCAAGTAGCTTTTTTATTTCTGTTGGGATTCAAACCCTGGTCTCCCGAGGTCTTCATTCTAACACCCTTGGGCTACTCCCAAAAACCCAATTCACTGCTGATATCTTGACTGCTTACCTATTGTATGACTTTCCATTAGCAAGTCTAACTGTTTTGCCTCTGGCCATGATAGAGGTGTCACTTTTCGACGTTTTCTGTAGAAATTTAGTGCAAAACCATACTCAAAATTAGGAGACTATAATTCTCTTTGGAGCTTCTTACCTCGCAAGGGAACTTGCTAAATAATAGAAGGAATATTTTTGTTTTGATAGATTAGTGGCAAGAATTCTTCCAGAGGTAATATTTCACTATTCGTTGAAAAATCATTTTCTGCCTAGGTGCTGGGTAATAATGTCAAAAGCTCGCTGGAAGGAAGATGCAATGCTTATTAAGCATCTGAATTTACAAAAAAAAGGAAGAAAAGAAAAGAAGTAAATAAATATAAAGTTTACAGCAATTACTGTACTACCTGAAATTATTAAGTCTTACCAAAACCCTACATCACCCGTGTCTTTGACATTTTACTATTGCAATTCTGACTTTATTATCCTCCGGTCGCTACATGTACCTTATGTAAGTAGTTTTCAACGCTCAATATTATAATATTAAAAGAAGAATTGATTAAGTTCTCATTCGTAAACAGAAGGCACCCATTGGTGTTTGAAGATTACATTACTGGCTTGACCATTATATATTGCTGTATCTTTTATGCAGTTGGAAATGCTTCTTTTGGCATACTAGCTTAGTGTTATCTAATACGTGGATCATTATGATCTGGAAAAAAAGAAAATTGGATACATTACCTATGTGTAGTACTGTTGGTGTAGGTTATATTAGGTAGTTGCGCATATTGAATCAATCAAGTATGCCTCAATCCTAAACAAGTTGAGGTCAGATACATTATCTTGGTATCATCGAGAAAATCAGGTCATATGGAACAAAAACAGCTATTCGTGAAGCATATCTCTAGGGTTTTAATGCAGAAAACCCGCCATGCACTTTTGTTCCCTGACAAATAAGAGTGAAAGTGGTTAGGGTAATAAATTTGTTACATAAGCTTTAATTTTTAAATTTTGGATCAACGATGTGGCTGATATATTCTATAGTAATAACAAAGGATGTGGGTTTTCTACCTTATTTTATAAGCCTAGAGGCCTAAAGGATAATTGCAGTGCCTTCCAGATGGCTGTAAACGAAATATATAGACAAGAATATGAACTTAAAAAAAAATAGGAATGTGAAATGCTACGTAGCTCGGTGGCGGTCATCATGATGTTTTTCTCCTCCCTCCATTTGTTTGACATACTAAATTTAGCCATCCTGTTGAATGGTAGTAAAAGCCTAACGTGGTTTGATGTATTATGTCTTGTTTTATAACTTCACTATGGGGTAGTAGCAATCAGTGAAGACCAGTTAGATTGCGGACCTTCTGTTAATCTTCCCAATGGTTTTCATGTTCATTAGTTTATTACCGCTTCAGATCTGTTTGATAATGAATTGGAAATGTACTTCTTTCATGTTCTTCATTTTCTTTTGACTAAGCTATGAGGTCTTTTACAAAGGCAAGACGTAGATAGTGGGTGATAGAAGTGCACTGAAAGAACTCCGTTTACCTTTCAGGATGTTGGAGAAAAAGTTCTGTCTTATTTTCGGAACAGCAGCAATAATTCTGTTAGTTCCCATGGCCACACGCAGACGGGCATTATCTTGTCAGCTACTGGTTCGGTTTTGGACCCGATAATGGATACAGAAAATTCATCAGCTTCAGATAAGGTACCTGATTATCTTATTTGCGTTATTTCTGTTTGCATCTCAAGAGTTTTTTCCAAGCAACAATCGTGCCAGATCATTACAAGGAACTATAATGGATTGCAGATAGTGGATCTCTGTTTTTCTCCTTTAATAGGTAGTGCGCATAATGTGTTCTCTAGATATGCAAAGGAGATTTCTAATGTTATCTGTGTAAGATTCTTACTGGTAAGAGGAATCTCATTAGGTTTAGAAGCTACGTTTTGTGTTCTAAATGCTAGAGACTAATAAGGTGTGACTTCGAAATAATGCATTTAACTTAAATGATTTCCTTGGGATTTAGAAGGCAAATGTAGATTTAATACAGCTTAAGAAGGCTAAGCTAAACTCAAGCCTGCCAGTCTTCTTTAGCTCAATCGTGAGTCGAGCTGTATGGTGTTTGAGCTTTTAACTTATGGGCAAGTCACGAAATGGATACACCAATCTGGGGGCTAAAGTGGTGAGTTTGCTCCACTAAAGTTAAAATGAATTAGTGTTTCTTTAATATAAGGCAGAGAAAGAATAATGAACAGAAGCGTGTCAATGGAGCCTTGCCCGTTCAACGAGTTACATGTGCACATATATGCTCTCGAGTTGGTTTGGAGACTGAGATGGTGCCTATTCTGTTCCTTGTCTTTTTCTTTGTCGGATGGGACCAGGAATTAAGTCTAAACAAAGATTTGAAGTGTGTTTGACATTTATTGACGTTTCTGGTTTTTGATCTTCTTGTAGTTAAATTGGAATAAACGTTCTTGATGCTAATCTCAAAAAGGGAATTTCTTTTTCTTCACCGAGATAAGTGGGAATCCATTCATTGCACTCGACGAGTGTGCATGGTTAGTCTAAAGATACTGAACATATTAGGCACCGCAATAATTAGCATTCGTTAGGCTAATATAAGATAAACTCAACATACTTTAAACTACTTAGGATCCCGTAGCTGAGGAAGTCTTAACGACTCAGTTTCATAAGTTACTTAAACTAAAATGTTATGACACTCTCATTATAGATACTATAATTAGCATTCATTAGACTCGATGAGTATGCAGGTTGATCAAAAGGGTTTAAACACATTACTGCCACAATAATTAGCATTGGATAAGCTAATAAAATAAATTTAATATGTCACAAACTAGTTAGGATGACGTAGCTAAGGAAGTATTAACTATTAAGTTTCATAAATTAGATATACTAAAGTATTGTGATAACTCAAAAAAAAAAAAAAGGTTCTCAATATGGATAATTTTTTTTGTAGTAGTAAATACTCTCTCTGCCCTGTCGGAGTGTCATGTTTCCTTATGAAGAATCAATTTGGCTAACCTAAATAGCACTATTCCAAGATCATTAAGTTGTTTTATTGAGAGTATAACGTAAATGTTTTAGTAACTACATAAAAGATTCGGCATCTTAATTTAGCGCAGATAATCTTAGCAGTTGTTGTGGTAATTAAATACGAATATAACTTTACATTTTCTCACTTATAATTGTGGTAATCTGTAAGCTGTTCTTTTGAAATCTATTAACTTCAATATTAGAAAGGGTGTACGCCGAGTCTGTTCTTGGAAAGTTTGTTAAGTATGGAGCTTGTTTACGAGATAGTTGTCCTCCTTCCTCTTTATCAAAAGTAGTCCTCCTTCCTAATTTTTGTGACAGACTTTCAATTTGGAAGTGTTGAATTGTGTAAAATGCCCCATTAAAGGTTTAAACACGCTTTGTCATGTGCAGACCTGTTTCTTCTGGGACAAATACGTGGAAAAAAAACTATCTATGGGTTGCTTAGACTCCAATCTGAGCCTCAAAATCTTTCACATACTTATAAATGATATGATTTTGCTTGACTTTCACGAGTTATATGCTTGAACTTCAATTTTTAACTCAATTTAAATATGATGTCATGTTTCCCTATGAAACTAACCTTTTAGTTATATTAATATTTCTTATGTGATGTTTTCCTACTTTCCTAAAGACTAACCTTTTTAATTATCTTCTATGATTTGAGTCAAATATGGATATTAGACTCCACAACTCGTGCGAACTGTATCACTTAAAAATGGAAGGTTAGTAATAATATGGATCTTGACTGTAATTATGAAGTTTCTGAAATAAACTATTTAAAATTAGGAGTACCCTTCCATACCTCGTGGAATTTTTTGTTGATGGCAGTAAGGCACTGTTTTTGAGAAGGAAAATAACAAATAGTATAAAAAGATATATATCAATTATAAGGCACTGTTATGTTGCTCATTCTGCTTATCAAATTTCATCGTTGGTTAACCATTCTTACTCTGTAAATTGGATTTTTTTTTTTGATAAGGTAACAAGTTTTATAAATTAAGTAGAAAAACCTTTAGCATAAAGATTATGCTAAAGGTTAAATTGGAATTTGGAATTTACCTATCTTGATCTCTTAAGATACTTATCTTATACATGTCATCCTGCAGGGTTCGTTTTCAATAATAAAGCTTGAGGGAAAATATATTTTATCTGAAGATGGTCAAGTTCAGCAAGAAGGACCACTGACTATAGTCTGTGCTGGTTCATCTGGTGTTGTTGTTGGAGGTCGAGTTAATGGTCGTCTGGTTGCAGTGGACCTGGTCCAGGTTCTTACTACTTCTTTGATGCCAAAATTACCACTTCCTTTTTCAGAATATCTGTTGGTGCCAAGTGCCAACTATGAATTTGAAGTGTCAGATTCTATTTCACTCAAATAAGTACTATTGTGAAGCATTTATGGAGGACTCACTTATATCCTGCAAGTTTAAATAGAATAGTTATTATCTCGGACATGAATCTTGTATTTCGTTTCTCCTTTGTTATGGTTCTAAGCTTCTCCAGGTTAATGTAGATTAAAAGGTTCATCCCAGTAGTTTCAATTATTCTTTTTCCTCTTGTTCTTGTTGTGAATGAGTATAGGCTCAATGCATAGTTTTACATCCCCCAACCCCCGACCCCCCCTCCTTCACGGGGAATCTTTTACGCACCAAACATTTCCTCGAGTGTGTCTAAGCCTTTTATGTAAGCATTATTATCATGAAGTCATGAATGATGTCTAATTTGGTGTCCTTGCAGGTTCTGGTGGGTCATTTCTGCGAATAAACCAAGAGAAGGTGAAGCTGAAGCGAAAATTTGAAGAGCTGCAAGCAATTGTTTTGCTGCTTTTGTTTTTCTATTCTTCTTTAGTTATACTTTGAAACAAAAAATGGATTGGTTACCTTTCGTGGTGGTTTATCTTTACATTGACCAGGATAGTGCAACTAAAAAGCTTAATACTGTTTATTGATGGAAAACCTTGAAACTTGTTTTGGATGATCTTCTGTAGTTGAGTACCTTTTTGTAGGGCGAGTATTTGCATTTTGCAGGAAATGTCCTAATGTCTTTGTCTTAATGGAGCCCGGTTTATTTAGAGCAAAAATACTGAAAAACATTAATGAATTTTAAAATTAAAATTTTGACATTAGAGTGGGATGTTGGGCGACAATTTCCCTTTTCCGGGGTTGCATGATATGTTCCTCTCTTAAAAAATATATATAAACACAATCTTTACACACTGAAGATCAGATCATTGAGCAATTTGTTGGACAAGGGGTGAGAATCGTGGTCGAATTGGCATAGTTGAGTGATAAATATGTATATGAAAGACGCGTGTTTTGTATTCATTGGATAGTCAGATGAAAGCTAAACAGGATATGTATTTGTTGTTTATTTCCCTTTTGCACTACTCCAATTTGCTCGAGACTGAAGGTAGTAATTGTTAGCACCAGTAGGAATAAAAGAAAGAGTGTTGGACTTACAATTGTAGCCCACGTGTGTTTACTGAACCATTAGATAAAGTAAAATATTTTTTACATTCCTATACGCTAAATTATATTACCCTTCATACTTAAATTTTACGCAAATTACATTTTATATACCCAATTACTATTTACGTACGTTTTAAGGGCATTAATAGCATTAATTATGTCCTAAATTAACTCTATCGTATATTCCCACTCCTCTCACGTTTCTCTCTCCACGTCTCACCCCCCTCACCCACGTATCACACCCCACGATTTTCTCTGCACTCACCCACGACTTTATCTTCATAAAAATTACAAATTCTCCATTAACGCGTTTTACAACTATTCTTAAAAAACCAGACAAAATTCTTACTCTTCTTCAAAGTTCCTACCTCCATTAACGCCTTTTGCAAAGCTTGATTTTCAGCGAAGAAGAAGATATCTTCAAAGAGCAGCCCTAACAAAGATAAAGGAGCAGATGTTCCTTCATTTGATTTGGATGTTTTCTCAACAAATTCACCCAAAAATGATTCAAAATCAGCTCATGCAAAAGAAGAGAAGAAGCTCGGGCTTTCCCCTCGTGAAGCTACGGCAGAAGCTCGAACAAAGCAAAAACACAATATTGATAGTGGTGAATCGTCGAGGCCTGTCAAATTTGCGAAAAGGAAAGGCAAAGAGATGGATTTCGATGATGATTTCGTCGAAGAAGAACCTGTCATTAAAGTTGCAAAAAAAGTTAGAGTGTCTCCTAATGTAAAAACTTCAAAAAAGAAGAAAGTTATAAAATCTCCTAAAACTGTTCTCCAACAATCATTGGTGAAGGTAAGAATTTATTAGTTCAAAAATAGCTTCTTCTTTTTTTCTCATTCTTAAGAGACTATATAATTTGTGCTTTTGTAGTTTGTAGAAATTTTGTCTACATTGTGTAGATTAGTTGTAGATTTATAATTCCTGATTGTAGATACATTTGTTAAATAAATATTTGCCTTGTTCTGATTCTGTATTAAAATTGTAGAAATTTTGTAAAAAAATTGTAGTTATTCTGTTTTTTGTTTTTTAACTCTGTTATGTAATTGTAGATATATTGTATTACAAATGTAGATATTTTATTTTTTAGGTTTGAGGACTATATTAATAAGAGATTTTTTACTTTTGGTGAAAAATGGACCTTTTTTTGCACTTCATAATGTTGATTATGGGGTCGTTACAGACATTATCCGACCCTAGTGTTCCTGGCCAAATCAAAGATTAATTGTCTACAAATGGTTTAAAGCTTTTCAGGAAGACATGTTTTGGTTATTTGCTTTCATTGCCCGGAATATGTATGCAAAACCAAGCTATTCATCTTCTAATGAAGTATGAATTGAATGCATTGGTGCTGACTATTTTTCAGCAGAGATAAAGGGTCAGAGGTTGAATTTTGGCTTGAGAGAGTTTGCCTTGATAAGTGCTCTTAGATGTTTTACGGAAGTGACAGACTATGGTTACACACCTACGTACGACAGTAAAATAATGAGGAGTTATTTTTCGAACAAGCAAAAAGTTGAGAAATCATACTTAAAACAAATTGTAACCAGCAAAAGTTGGGTGAACGACGAGGATGCAGTCAAGTTGTGTATTCTATTTCTCATAGAATTCTTCCTCTGCCCTTCAGACAAAGACAATGCAGGGTCGGTAGACCATTTTAGGTTATATTTGGTGGACTCGGAACAGTATGCGAACTACGCATGGGGTAGTGATTCTTATAAGCAGTTGCTTCAATCCGTTAGGCACAAGCTCAATCCTTCTATTCATTTTTGTCTCATTCGAGAATTTTCACTAGCTATGCAAATATGGTTGTATGAGTGTTGCTCTACCATCAACACTGATATAGCTACAAGGGTTACTAATTCCATCTCTCGCATACTTAACTGTTCAGCTAGTTAGGACAAGATATGGTTATCTGCAATTGAAGATAAAATGATCAAACTTGAATGGATCAAGCTGAATGGTTTTTACTTATGAATAGATAATTTAATACAAATTATCTATAACTTTTATACATATTATGCCTTAGTCAAGCTCATTTATTTTTTTCACTTAGTTCACCAACTTAATTGAAGAACCTAAAGAGCTTTCTAGAATGTCTTTGCCTGATAATGTTGAATACATACTTGAAGAAGTTGAACTCAATTCCGAGGATCCGAAAGATGATGCTTCTCCATCGGAACACAAGCAGTCAATTGGAATAGAGGACAAGAAAGCTATTCTGAAACAAATTAAAAAATTTAAGAAGAGATGTTGACAAGGTAACATATATACGTAATCTTGTATGGTTTCTTTAATTTATGTTATGCCAATGTTTTCGTTAACTCTCTATATTTTAATATGTAGGTTGGTTCAAATCTTGAATCTTTCAAGAAAGATGTTTTTAAAGAACTAGGTAGCATTCGACTGCTACTCAATGATCAAGGCTGTTTTGGAGGCGATAAACAGTCAAAAGGATAACTTGATGCCAAGGTAATATTTGAAATATATTCATTTAACAGAACTATTTTTATCACCTCCAAGTTTATATTGTCGTTCATAAAGTATATATCCTAACAAATTGAAAGCCTGCAGTTTACGGGAGTTCTACAAAAATTGCTGAGCAATCAAAAGAAAAGAACAATTAACATTTTCAGTGCAGTAGTGAAAAACCAGTGCATGCAGCAGCAGTAAAACAGGTATATACAAAATACCTACATTATATCTACAATATATCTACATTATATATACAATTATATACATTATACCTACATTATATATACACACATCTACATATTTATGTAGATGTCTATAATATACCTACGTATTGCCTAAAATTGTATCAACTAATATGCATTATAATTCAAATTGTTTAATGAAAATACAGGGCATGTGAATGACATGAAAATTAATGAGAATCTTCCCACACATGTTGATTTATATTCTCATTTTGAAGGGGCAATTGATGAAGAAAATGCAGGTATGAATTTGTATTCAGAAATGTTTGTGTTTAATACAAATTTCGTACAATTTGATTAAGTTAGATATACTTAATGTAACATTGAAGAAAGCTATGCCTGCACAATCTCCAAGACACGAAGACACAATAAGCATTCAAGGAGAACAGAATAATGAGGAGAAGTGGGGAAAATTCAATCTCCCATTGAAGAGAGAATGTGATACAAGAAGCTGATGATTGCTATGAACAAGTAGGTGAAGCAACCGAGTACGTTAATGTAGGTGATTCAGACGACTCCAGAGGTGAGAAAAGGGAAGTTACACTTGATGATTTTGAGCCGCCAGAGAACTTCTCGCGGATTGTTAAATTCGACGAGGTTAACCAAGATGAAACAACACTTGTGCATCAAGGAAGAACAAAGCAGCCTGGAAAGCATGCCCGATCACCATTTCTCCCTTTTTACAGTTCTGGTGGAAGCACTTCTGATGGACCTCCACTTTTTCAAATGAAGCATCCATTTACTGGGGTTATTGGTCAAGATGTTGATCCTGAGTTGTTGGAAGAATTAAACAAGTGGTTATACCTTGGTACCGATATAGCTTCCAAGAGGTTAGTTACACAATTTGTTTATATTGCTTCCAACATTCATCTTTTGGATATCCACTTCATTCAACATATTTATTGTAATTGCTATGTGTTTAAATAGGAGGAAATCTCTTTATTTTGTAAAAGATAACCAACTTAAGCCATGGTATGACCATGGAGTGGAAAAGGTTGATAAGAAGGAGTGGTTCTATACTTTGGCACATCCCGGACAAGTCCTCAACGACTCGCTAAACACATACCTAGACTATGTAGTTATTTTGTAGACTATGTAGTTTTTTTGTAGATATAATTGTGTTACCATGCCATCTCCAGAATATGTAGTTATTTTTGTAGATAATTTGTAATACTAATTAAAAAAAATGAAATTGTAGTTATTTTGTAGATATATTGTAGATAATTTGTAATACTGATTAAAAACAAATGAAATCTGTTTTGGTTGCATCACATTGATGTTATATTATACTAATTGAGAAAAAGAAGAAAGTATGATCCCCATAACAAGATAAGGTTTACAACCACTGATTGTATGTTCAAGACTAGAATTGAACAAATTTATCATAAGTACATCAATGCTCCTCCCAAAAGAAGTTTGTTGTTGTCAACCCACAGGACGTCATAGTAGAATACATATTGGGGTACAAATTACTCGAAAATGTTGCATGGGATCAAGTTGATTTCGTGATCATGCCCATCAACATTGTTGAAAAATTTCATTGGTTGTTGGTTGTTTTTGACATTGCCGATAGGGTTCTTTATGTGTATGATTCGATGGTCTCTTCACATAATCGCACCATTGTTGGATCTGTCTTCACCAAGTTTGTTGTTATGATCCCCCTTTACTTGTCATGCACCGGTTTTTATGGCAAGCATCCAGACATCAACTTCAAGAACACAAAGGCATACATTGGAAAAGGTGTTACTGACCCTACGAAATTTAGTGGTTCATCGGTGAGATAACACAACAAAAAGAGGGATTACTTTTTTGCTCACTGTATGCTAAATATTGACACTTTTTTTCTTTTTGCAGTGACTGTTGTGTATATGTTGCTGCCTTTGCAGAGTATGCCAACATTTGAGACCTTGCAGTTTCTAAAGATGACCTTTCTGATATTGATCAACATCGTAGACGGCTAGACGCTATGGAGCGCTACAGTGGGACTACGCTAGGAAGAAGAAAGATAATGGTGCAATTAGTGAGAGCGAGGTGACTGACAGATTAGCAAGGAAAAAAGGTGCATCAATTGTGAACGAGAGAACACATGTCCGGAAGAAGAAGAATTAGTTGCCATTTTCTGTAGGGAAAATGTAGTTAAATTGTTTAGTTGCTGTTAGTTTTGTAGAAAGATTGTAGACAAATTATTACTTATGAACAAGTTTGTTGAAGTTTAATTGTAGCAGATTTGTGCTACAATTATTTTACCGTATATTTTGTTATTTTATCCAGTGTACTAGTTCTAACAATAGGAAACATTCTGTTATTTTTATATTCACTGGTTGAAAGTTATTAGTACTTGATCTCATTATTGTTAGCATATAACTCCTTTTGAACTTAATTATTATGTAGTTATTCTGTCAACTCCAGATTATGTAGTTATTTTATAGATAAATTGTAAGAATCATTAATAACTAATGATTTGTGCTTAAAGATAATAAAACAATTGTGTATTATAGATAGAAATCATTCATAATTCAATCAAGTTATGAAAGTATGAACTCAATACAGAATAATAATTAAATAAAACAATTTCAAACTAACGACATTAAGAATTGAAAACACCTCAACTATTACACATCAACTATAATTCTCCTGAACTCATCAACACTTATTATCAAAAAATCTGTTCACTATATAAAATTTTATTTCTTCTTGGGAGAATTCTTGCAAGATCTTTTGTTATGCCCTTCTACTCCGCAGTTGCCACATGAAACCTTGTGCTTCTTTGCATTTACTTCATCATATGTTTTGTGTCTTTATTTTTTAGGTCTTCTTGGCTGTCTTTTCCCGGTAGGTGGATATACAACTTCTTCAGTTATATGTTGTGGCACATTCCATTTGCTTTCATCAGGCAGGGGGTCTATTGGTATTTCATAAGTATGCAAGAGGATATTCCTCGTGTAATAAGGAGAACAACAGTTTTCATAAGACTCATTCCTGTGCCTTAAGCAACCAAAGCATGTGCACAAGGAGGTTCATCAAGCTGGAATTGTCCACAACTACATCTATTGTTTTCAAGACAAAATATATAGCGCTTTACACCATCTATCACTGTATGGATATGATCTGTTGAATCCCTCACCTACAATTACTTTACAAACACACAACAAATTATCTACAATATAGCTACAAAATATCTACAATAATTCAACAAATTTTCTACAATGTCTGTTAATATTTTAGTTTGATGCAATAAATGATCAGATGTTATATGATATAGCTTACTCCAAGCTTCTGCGATAATGTTATGTTGTCCTCCAACTCTTTGTTGTATTTTTTCCAAGGTATGTGAATGTACCCTTTATTTTCAATAACTTTTCATTAGTCCAACGCTCAAGAAGAGTCCTCATGTACTCTAATAGTTCTACTATCGGCAGATCTCTTGCATCTGTTGTTACGGCATTCAATGACTCTGCAATATTTGATGTCATAGTCCAAGTTCTGTTCACTGTAGCATGTACTCGAGAACCTTTATGATAGCTGATATCGTATAAGTATGCTTTAACACGCGGGTTGACATCCTTTCATTAAATTCATCAAGCGTGTATGATCGTGCCGTGGCAAAGTACAATTCGCTTAATTTTAGATGACCCTTCTTGAACTTTGACCTTATATTTATCCAAATATGCCACATGTAAGAATAACGTGGCATGCCGAGATAAACAATAGATGTTTTCTTCAAGATGCTCTCATTCCGATATGAAACAACACACATATTTGGTTTTCACCATATGCATGTTTGAATTGCTCAAAAAACCACTTCCATGATGCGTCATTTTATGAATCAACAACATCATATGCCAGTGGTAATATGCTACCTATATTATGTGGCAAAACGCAATTCAATTTTACATCATAAAAAATGTAGAGGAAGAAATATACATATAAACTATAACTTTTCAACAATATATCTGCAATAAATCTACAATACCTACAAAAACATACAAACTACAAATTTTCAAAAATATATCTACAATACCTGTTGCATCCATTGTGCTATATGTTAGCATTATTCCCTCGTATGCTGACTTCAAGAAGGACCCATCAATTACTACAACTGGCCTACTATATTTCCAACCATTGGTTGACGTACAAATCGCAACAAATGTATACAAGAAACAGTCATCGTCGGTCTTCTTCAATTTAAGTACCGACCCCGGATAAGTCTTCTCCAGTGTCACGCCCCAAACCTGAAGAGGCGTGGCCGGCACCCGGTGCCATACTCGGCCCGAGCGTACCACTCTATAAATGTGAACTCTGGAGGGGTAACCCTCAACTTAGGCCGATGAGGCCATATTCTGAATCATCTGAAAATAACATCTCTCTCATATGAGGGATAAATGTTACGCCCCGCAGTATTACGTCGATGTTATGCTCTGCAGAACTATATTGCGGTAATGTTACGCTTCGCGATATTAAGTTACGACGATGTTGCACCCTGTAGTATTGTACGTTGAATTTGGCGTAAGGTAATTGACATCAGTCCAAGGAAACAATTATTTGGAAATTACAAGGATTATGCTATTTCAAACAAGTGATAAGTAAATTCGTGAAGGTGAGAGGGGGGAGCAAGTCAAAGAAAACGAATTTTTGTCCAAGTTTGGCATGTTGGGATAAATACGGCCCGAGCTGAAATACTCGGTATTTATGGACAAGTGTCATACGAGGTACCACATAACCATGATAATAAGGTGTATAAGGTATGTGAAGAGTGAGTAGTATTTTAATTAATTTGAGATAATTTTTTAATTATGCGGGTAATTGGTTAATTACCGGATAGCGAGATACTACCTAATTGATTATTAGATAAAGATTAAATTTACCAACAAAGGGATTACGTGGCAGCAATATATGTTGTATTGGATGACTCTTAAAGTCATTTAAAAGGTGGCAACCTAATATCTTATATTCATGACACATTTAAGTATATTAAATTTAAATAACCAAAGCCAAAATTTTCATTCTCAAAACTTCATAATCAGAGAACGAGAACGTTACCCATTTCTTAGAAATGTCAACTTTTTCATTTCCAAACACTTCTACTAGGTTCTGAATATTTCATTAAGCAGCAAAGTCTTCAACCAATCCAACGGGAATTGTTAAAGCTTTAGCAACGTAAAGTTTTGCGATTCTAAGGGAGTACGGTGTAATCTT
>ML247111.1:0-14056 GCA_005239495.1 Nicotiana undulata
TTGAGATAATATTATTATTTTTCTGCTGTGAAACATTTGAAGTGATTTGGGATGTTCAGTAATGTTTTGAGAGTTAATAGGTGGGATGTTTTTCGAAAAAAAAGCTGGACATTAATGAATTCGAGTTATTCCAGTAAATGTTTGAAGATTAATAGTTTTAAATACTGTTACGTTGTGTTATGAAGGTACTAATGTTGTATACGTTTGCTTGTCTAGCGGGTTCAACGTTAGACGCAGTCACGGCCTGAAAAGTGGGATTTCGGGTCGTGACAGAAACCTTGTGCATCACAACAATCACAACTGCACGGCAGAAACCTCGTGCATCACAACAATCACGACTGCACGGTAGAAACCTCATGTATCACACAACAAGTACAATAACAACAATGACAATAGTACAAGAAACGGTAAATATACCAACTAAAGAACCTACGACCATAAGAAAGGCAAGGCTAGTTCACAAACAACAAACACAATAAAGAATGCTAGGCGTATTAAGAACAACTTAGCAAGGAAGGAAACTAACATGTAACAATCGTAACTTAATGCATGGGTCAACAAGAATTAACATGAATCTGATAACTCTATGTACGGGCAAGTCAACTAAGGTATAGTCTATCAAAACTTCCTTTAAGGTCGGGCGGTTTCGAGGGTATTCAACAATTCCACTTAAGGTCAAGAAACATGAAAATAATCACAACCTCAGTAGACCAAACAATTGTAGGATGAGATAAAGATAGTTACAATTAGAGATAAGCAGTTAAGAAAGCATAGCATGACAGTAAAAAGGAGTAAAATCTTCAGATAAGTCAATTAGGAGTCAAATAGGCAATAGGAGTAAATCCAAAAGTAAGAAATTCTACATTTAAGCAAATAAAGATGAAACTAGAAATTAGGAAATGCAATCATGCCAAGAACAATTCATACTAAGAGAATATAAAGACCTAAGATTCCTAAAGGGCCAACTTTCCACAAATAAGTCCGAGCACGCACTTGTCACCTCGCGTACACGGACTACAATCAACATAGAAGACTCAAATCCTAAAGGGAAATCCCCCACATAAGGTTAGGCAAGATACTTACCTCAAAGGCGACAACTCGGTACTCTAAAATGGACATGTCAACTGAAAAGGCCTCCGGATGACTCAAATCCAACTAGAACAACTTCAAAACACACATAAAACTTATGAGGAGCTATTCCGGATAGTAAAGTTTCAATCTTTACAAAAATCTAAAAATCGACCCAAAAGTCGACCCCCAGGCCCGTACCTCGGAACCCGTTAAATTTTATCAAATCCGAATACCCATTCCAATATGAGTTCAACCATACAAAAATTCCCAAATTCTGATACCATTTCGTCCCTCAAATCATGAAATTTTGTTTTAAGAAATTTTCCTCAAAAATCAACATTTTCCTCAAAAATCAACATTTTCTTCAACCCAAAACACAATTTAAATGATGAAAACAAAGATATAATCATGGAATATATTAAATTCTAAGTGAAGAACACTAACCCAATCGAATTTCTTGATAAACCTACCAAGAATCACCAAGAACCGAGCTCTAGAAGTCAAATTGTGATAAAATGGAGAAAACCCTCGATTTTGGGATATATTCTGGCTGCCCAGATTTTTAAGCATCGCGATCGCGAGTGAGTAGATGCGATCGTGTAGAAGAAATAGTTGATGGTCCAAAATGTGCTACGCGATCGCGGAAGGGCTTATGCGATCGCGTATGGGGGTAGGCAGGCTTGTGTGATCGCCAAATGAGTCACGCAAACGCGGTGAACAACGGGCAGGACCTTACGCGAACGCGGGGAGTATGATGCGAACGCGATGAAGAATTAATCAACAGTCTCAGCCCCTAATATCTATTATGCGAACACGAAGGAGGGGATGCGTACGCGAATAGGAGGAGAGCAGACATATGTGATCA
This sequence comes from Nicotiana undulata, assembly GCA_005239495.1. NCBI lineage: Eukaryota > Viridiplantae > Streptophyta > Magnoliopsida > Solanales > Solanaceae > Nicotiana > Nicotiana undulata. The sequence continues at coordinate 1,937 of ML247111.1, forward strand.
CGGCTATACCTATGCGATCACATAGAAAGGAACACTAGAAGACAGAACAACAATTAAAAATAAGAGAAAAATAGCTTGTAGCCCATCCGAAGCACACTCGAGGCCCCCGGGACCCCGACTAAATACACAAACATGTCACATAACCCAACACAGACTCGCTCGAGGTCTCGAATCACATTAAATAATGTCGAAACGACGAATCAACCCAAAAATCAAACTTATGAACTTTAAAATCTTCAAATTTCTAAACTCGTGCCGAAACCTATCAATTCAACTCAGAATGACGCCAAATTTTGCAGACAAGTCCCAATTGGCATCCCGGAGCTTCTCCAACTCTCAGAATCGCATTCCGACCCCGATATCCCAAAAAGTCAACTATGGTCAAACTTCTCCATTTTTCAACATTCGCCGAATTACCTTCAATTACTCTACGGACCTCCAAAACCAATTCCGGACGCGCGCCTAAGCCCAAAATCACCATACGAAGATGTTGACATTACCCAAAACTAATTCCGGAGTCGTTTACAAAAAAGTCAAAATTCCGGTCAAATGACATTGCTTAAGCTTCCAAAACTGAAATCCTTCTTCCAATTCGACTCCGATCATCCGGTAACTGAATCCAACCATGTACGCAAGTCTATATACATAATAGGAAGCTGCTCAAGACCTTATGCCACCAAACGAAGCTTAATTTTTTTCAAAACGACCGATCGGGTCGTTACTTTCTCCCCCTCTTAAAACAAACGTTTGTCCCCTAACCAGCCAAGATTCGCCTCAAGTCTTCAAATTACTAAAAGAACATTTCCACATACACCCCAATCGACATAAGCCTGACGACACCTTCTTAACTGCAGTTTAGCCTTCCTACCAACACCGATAAGCCTTGTCGCTAAAATTCTCACTTTTCATTCATTCCCAAAAGACATGTTTGTAATTTTCATATCTGGCATGAATCACAACCAGCTACAATGACCTACGCGTAAAACTACAAGGCATGTCCACACAACATAACACACCACACATAGGTCCTTAACAACACTTCTAATCACAATAGTTGTCCAAAATCGACCAAGTACCAACAATTAGCCTCATATTTGACAGAACATGTTTCCAACCCCCATAATACTGTTAATGATGCAAGAACACGAAGACCTAATATTAAACACCCGAATCACCAAGCCACAACTAACACCACCGTCACACACCCCGCAAGCTAAACTGAAGAAGCACATAACAAAAATGACTGAATATGAAAAGAGAACACCTAAGAGAACTATCAGACAAGCCCGACAGGCATTACTCTCTACCAATACTGACCCACAGCCACTATAACAAGGAAAGAATCAAAGCACATAAACAAATCATAAGGATCCCATCCTGATAAAATTCCCACCGCGGTACTCAGCCTGGTTCAAACATATCGAAATACACAAGATAACGAGGGTCTCGCCCTCAACTCTAAATCACATACCGAATATATATCATACCAATTGAAATCACCCACTAACTCAGCTCTGCCAATAAAATCATAACACTCATTTAACTCACATCTCGATAGAGTATCAAATCACAACTCGTAACCATAGCTCTCAGGAAAAAAGGACTCACTTCTAGTCTAACCAAGGACTCACTTTTAGTCTCACCATTCTCAATGATGAATGAAAACACGAGCAAATGAGAAAATAAAGTGCATAGCATGAAACTCACTCATAAACGAAACAACAAATGAGGAAACTCGTCTCGACCAGTGGAGCTATAATGAAATACAAATGGTGGCCCTATGTAAAAAATCAAAACATACATGTATGATAATATCTAGCATTACGAACTCGTCCCTACTATATGAAACACATCAACGGGCCGGACCTCCCCCTCTTGGGCGCCCTCTACTCACCTGAACACCCTGCTGTGACACACCTGCCTGAATGTTAGGACAATCTCTCACCTTGTGACTAGTATATCCACACTCAAAACAACCTCTCTACTGACGTGGCTGCGGAAACTGTGCAGTACGAGTACTTTGAGACCCAAAAGTACTTGAAACCCCATGCGAAGCCGGTAATGCAAACTGAACTAGCTGACCTACAAAACTCTGAGACCTATGAGTACCTGAAACCCCATGCGAAGCCGGTAATACAAACTGAACTGGCTGACCCATAAAACCTCTATCGTGTCGTACCCTGCCTCCATAATAAGGACCAGTAGATCTCTCTGGTCTATGAGGCCTCCTCACCTCTATTCCCTCTCCCTCCTGACCTCGTATGTCCTCCCTCTCATAGCCCCGCCTGACATCTCTCACATAGTCCCGCCGGACATCCCTCTCATGATCCAGCATGCTCTCAACTCTGCGAGCAATCCCTACCACATGTTGAAATGTAACATCCGACCCTAACTCCCGAGCCATGTTGAACCGAATATCACACCTGAGGCCCTCAATGAATCTATGATTACGCTCTCTAACTGTAGCGACAAAGATAGGTGCATGTATGGCCAAATCACTGAACCTGGCGACATACTCTGATACTGACGTAGTGCCCTGGCGCAGCTGCTCATACATCACGCGCCATGCATCTCAGAGGTACTGAGGAACAAAATCCCTCTAGAACATATCTGAAAATTGACCCCGTGTAAGTGAAGTTGACTGGGCCGGGCTACCCAACTCATATGCCCGCCACCAATGATAAGTCGCTCCATTGAGTTGAAACGTGACAAAAGCTACCCCGCTCGTCTCCACAATAATCATAGTATGAAGAATGCGATGACACTTCTCCAAGAAACCCTGGCATCATCTGTCGCCAATCCACTAAAAATAGGAGGGTGGTACTTCTTGTACCTCTCAAGTCTAAGTTATTCTTCCTCAGATGCTACTGCCCTAACTACGGGCTGAACTGGGACCAGATGATATGCTACCATGACACCTGGAACCTAACCCACATGATCTCGCTGCTCTGGAGTGTGGGCGGCAGGAGTCTGAACTCCTCCCCCGGCATGTGAAGTAGTTGGTGCACCTGGAATCAATCCCACCTGAGTCAATGTACCAATTATACTTAGGAACTGTGCCAAGGTCTCCTGAAGTCTAGGGGTAACAACGGGCGTCTCTAGTGCCTTCCCCTCAACTGGAACTACTGGCGGCTCCTCCATGGCTGCTCTAGTAGGTGCCCTAACTGCGGCACGTGCTCCTCGTCGACCTTTGCCTCTGCCTCTAGCGACATCTGTCTTGGGGGTGACATCATCAGGAACCGCTACTCATGTCCTCACCATCTGTGAGAGAATGGAATGATAAATTTCAAACATCAAGATCAATGAACTCGCACGATAGGAATGAAGGAAATGGAATTGTCCTAATAGTTTGGTAGCCTCTCGAAGATAAGTACAGACGTCCTCGTACCGATCCGCAAAACTCTACTAAACTCGCTTATGACTCGTAGCACCTATGAACCTAGAACTCTGATACCAACTTGTCACGATCCAAATTTCCCTCTGTTGGGTATCGTGACGGCACCCAGTCTTAAGGACTAGGTAAGCCTAATATTAAATGAACATAAAACATAATATCAAAACTTTTAAATTCTTTTTGAAATAAATCTATATGCATTACACATCTTCCCAAAACCCGGTGAGTACAAGTCATAAGCTTTAAAGAATTTACACTAAAATTTCTAACTACTACTATTCGAAAATAAGTACAACAGTGTATGAACAAAAATATAAGATGGTGACACCGAAAACCGCGAACGCTGTAGCGGATTTTACCTTGAGTCTCAACAACAGCAACAGCGCTGCTAACTATCGATCGGCCGGCTATTCAAAAACCTGGATTCTGCACAAAAAATGTGCAGAAGTATAGAATGAGCACACCACAGCGGTGCCTAGTAAGTATCAAGACAAACCTCGGTGAAGTAGTAATGAGGACTAGTCAGGACACCCACTGGTCTAATGAAGATAAACAAGTATAACTATAGAATTAACGGAAAAATGATATACAACTAAATGCTACGCACTATGATTAACAATACAGCAAATTCGATAAGGGAGGAAAAAACAAGTATCAGCGGAGAAACATGAAATAATACAAAAAGGGCGAATAGAACATAACTAAATCTGGAATGTAAATAGACAGTAAGGACAAGTAACGACTCCACCACTTCCACTACTTATACATCAAGTTCGTAGTCGTCTCCTCGAGGTTTTGAACCTCGGAAAAATCACCATTCACGGTTCCCAACATTCGAACCCTCACAATTGGCATCTTGTGCCCTCATTCAAGTACTAACTGCACGAACGACTCGCGCGAAAATTGGATAATTTCCACCATACGGTAAGTACAACAAGCGTAACTATACTTGACAACAACAAGGAACCCTTAATCTGTTAATAGTGCTTAAATGTGTGTATGCTTGTGCAGGTGTCCTAACACGATTCAATAACCAATAAGCATAAGGAAAGGAAAGGGCAACACGTACATTGTCATCTCACAATCTCCACACGAATAAACTCACACAGTAAGTGTTCCAGTACACAATATCAACAACAAAGAATTCCCCCAGGCCAAAACAAATATCACAAGCAATCCCCGACATAGCCCACCTTGTCTCGCCACATGTACAATAGTAAAGTATATGCCCGCCTTGTTTCTCCACACGTGCATAAACATGTTCCCACCATGTCTTGCCACATGAGCAACTCACATATAATATATATATATCCCGCCTTGTCACATCGCATGTGCATTATCAATAGAAAACACGGCACATCGGAAACCTCGTGAAAATCTCCATATCAACAACTGCACGGCAGAAACCTCGTGCATCGCAACAATCACAACCGCACGGCAGAAACCTCGTGCATCACACAACAAGTACAACAACAACAATGACAATAATACAAGAAACGGTAAATATATCAACTCAAGAACCTACAACCACAAGAAAGGCAAGGCTAGTTCAGAAGCAACAAACACAATAAAGAATACTAGGCGTATTAAAAACAACTCAGCAAGGAAGGAAAATAGCATGTAATAGTCATACCTAAATGCATGGGTCAACAAGAATCAACAGGAATCTAATAACTCTATGTACGGGCAAGTCAACTAAGGTATAGTGTATCAAAGCTTCCTTTAAGGTCGGTCGGTTTCGAGGGTATTCAACAATTCCACTTAAGGTCAAGAAACATGAAAATAATCACAACCTCAGTAGACCAAACAATTGTAGGATGAGATGAAGATAGTTACAATTAGAGATAAGCATTTAAGAAAGCATAGCATGACAGTAAAAGGAGTAAAATCTTCAGATAAGTCAATTAGGAGTCAAATGGGCAATAAGAGTAAATCCAAAAGTAAGAAATTCTACATTTAAGTAAATAAAGATGAAACTAGAAATTAGGAAACGCAATCATGCCCAGAACAATTCATACTCAGCGAATATAAGGACCTAAGATTCCTAAAGGGCCAACTTTCCACAAATAAGTTCGAGTACGCACTCGTCACCTCGCGTACACGGACTACAATCAACATAGAAGACTCAAATCCCAAAGGGAAATTCCCCCACACAAAGTTAGGCAAGATACTTACCTCAAAGGCGACAACCCAGTACTCTAAAATGGACTTCCCGGGTGAAAAGGCCTCCATACGGCTCAAATCCAGCTAGAACAACTTCAAAATACACATAAAACTTATGAGGAGCTATTCTGGATAATAAAGTTTTGATCTTTACAAAAATCTAAAACTCGACCCAAAAGTCGACCCCCCGGCCCGCACCTCGAAACCCGTTAAGTTTTACAAAATCCGAATACCCATTCCAATATGAGTTCAACCATAAATAAATTACCAAATTCTGATACCATTTCGTCCCTCTAATCATGAAATTTCGTTTTTTGAAATTTTCTTCAAAAACCAACATTTCTTCAACCCAAAACACAATTTAAATGATGAAAACAAATATATAATCATGGAATATATTAAATTCTTAGTGAAGAAAAGTAACCCAATCGAATTTCTCGAAAAACCCACCAAGAATCGCCAAGAATTTAGCTCTAGAAGTCAAATTGTGATAAAATGGAGAAAACCCTCGATTTTGGGATATATTCTGTCTGCCCATATTCCTAAGCATTGCGATCGCGAGAGAGTAAATGCGATCGTGTAGAAGAAATAGCTGGTAGTCCAAAATGTTCTACGTGATCGCGGAAGGGCTTATGTGATTGCGTATAGAGGGGTAGGCAGGCTTGTTCGATCTCCAAATGAGTCACGCGAACGCGGTGAACAACGGGCAGGACCTTACGCGAACGCGTGGAGTATGATGTGAACACGATGAAGAATTAATCAACAGTCCCAGCCCCTAATCTCTACTGTGTGAATGAAAAGGAGGGGATGCGAATGCGAAGAGGAGGAGTGTAGACTTATGCGATCGCGGCTATACCTATGTGATCGCATAGAAGGGAACACCAGAAGACATAACAACAATTAAAATAAAAGATAAATAGCCTGTAGCCCATCCGAAACACCCTCGAGGCCCCGGGGACCCTGTCTAAATACAAAAACATGTCACATAACCTAACACGAACTCGCTCGAGGTATCTAATCACAATAAACAACGCCGAAACAACGAATCAACCCAAAAATCAAACTTATGAACATTCAAAACTTCAAGCTTCTAAAATCGTACTGAAACCTATCAATTCAACCCAGAATGATGCCAAATTTTTCAGACAAGTCCCAATTGGTATCCCATGGCTGCTCCAACTCTCGAAATCGCATTCCGACCCCGATATCCCAAAAAGTCAATTGTGGTCAAACTTCTCCATTTTCCAACTTTCGCCGAGTTACCTCAAATTACTCTACGGACCTCCGAAACCAATTCCAGACGCGCGCCTAAGTCCAAAATCACCATACAAATCTGTTGACATTATCCAAAACTCATTCTGGAGTCGTTTACACAAAAGTCAAAATTCTGGTCAAATTCAACAACTTAAGCTTCCAAAACTAAAATCTTTCTTCCATTTCGACTCTGAATGAACCGGTAACTGAATCCAATCATGCATGCAAGTCGATATACATAATAAGAAGCTTATCAAGACCTTATGCCACCGAACGGAGCTTAATTTTCTCAAAACGATCGATCGGGTCGTTATAGGTCGTTTGGTTGGTGGGATGTGAAGGAAGTAGAGGTAAATTATTATGGATAGTAGAGATTCATTGTGGGATTAGTGTAGGGTTCGGGATATGCATGCAAGAGTTCTTGTGATTGGGTGTGAAGGGAGGTGTGTGTGACGTGGCGTATGTGGGAGTTACCTTGGTGTCAATGGGGTTACTGTTTACCCTAGATGTTGGTGAAATAGGGTTATGTGTGGATTGGTAATGACCCGTGTGTAATGGCACCTATATGGTTTGGGCCCATAGTTTTCCTTGTTGGGCTTGTGGCCTATTTGCCTTGAACTTTGGAGGAAGGGGTGGATACTATGTCGTTTGAGCAATTTAATAATTCAAAATGATTTTTAATAGCTAGAATATGGTTAGCAGGGAGTTGTTTAGATAATTTAACAATTAGTGGAGAAGTAATTACAGTAGGATATTGAGTCTGCATACCTGTGTGGGAGTTTCCTTCCTTTGTCGCTTGTGTGTGTGGAGTGTCCATTGGTGTAGATGCTGAAGCTGAGTTTGGGGCACCATTTGTGTTGACGATTTTGTCAATTGATCGCCTGTGAACTTTGGTTTGGAAAAACAATTGTCTTCCATTCTCCTTGAGATGGCATATCTTTCTTAGTTTGTTGAGTAGGTAGTGAGTTAGAGGTTGATGAAGGTGGTGTATTGTGGAAACTGGTTGTTATAGGGAAGTGTGTGGTGATGTGGCTTATTCGTCTGCAACAAACACATAACATAGTAAGACCTTTATATAGGATTTGTTGGCGATGATGACCTATAAATACATGGGATTTTAAAGGCATTTCAAGGGGTACCTCAATACAGATTCTAGCATAACGACCCCTTGATGCAGATGATATACATGTATCTATTTTGAGCAATTTGCCTATTTTATTCCCTACTTGTTGGAAGATATTGGGAGAAATCATATGACAAAGTACCAAGGTAGGTTCTATGGAGATGTTTGGAGGCTGGAGGTGTGCCTGTAGCATATATTAGAGTGATTTAGGACATGTATGATGGGGCTAAGACACGAGTGAGGACAACAGGGGAGACTCTGACTACTTTTCGGTTAAGATGGGGTTGCATCAGGGGTCAGCACTTAGCCCGTTTTTGTTTTCCTTGGTGATGGATTCTTTGACGCGTCACATTCAAGGGGAGGTGCCTTGGTGCTTGTTATTTGCGGATGACATAGTCTTGATTGACGAGACGCGAGGTGGCATTAACGAGAGGCTGGAGTTCTGGAGATGTATTGTGGAGTCTAAGGGTTTCAAGTTGAGCATGACCAAGACAGAATACATAGAGTGAAATTTTAGTGGTGTTATCCAGGAGGCGGACGGGGATGTGAGACTCGATACGCAAGTCATTACCAAGAGGAAGAGTTTCAAATATCTGGGATCTATAATTCAGAAGGATGGGGAGATAGATGAGTATGTTACTCACCGTACCGACGCAGGATGGACGAAGTGGAAGCTCACTTCCGGTGTCTTGTGTGATAAGAATGTGCCGTTAAAACTTCAGGGTAAGTTCTACAAGGTAGTGGTCAGATCGACTATGTTGTATGGGGCAGAGTGTTGGCCAGTCAAAAAGTCACATGTCCAGCGTATGAAATTAGAGGAAATGAGGATGTTTAGATAGATGTGTGGGCATACTAGATTGGATAGAATTAGGAATGAAGTTATTCGGGAGAAGGTGGGAGTGACCTTTGTAGAGGTAAAGATAAGTGAGGCCAGTTTGAGATTGTTTGGACATCTTAAGAGGAGGAGCACATATTCCCCAGTCAGGAGATATGAGAGGTTGGCCTTGGGAGGTGAGAGGAGAGGTAGAGGTAGACTTAAGAAGTCTTGGGGGGAAGTGATCAGGTAGGACATGGTGCAGCTTGAGCTGACCGAGGACATGACCCTAGATAGAAGGTTGTGGAGGCGGAAGATTAGGGTAGAAGGCTAGTAGGTAGTCGTGAGTTTCCCTTTGTTTTCCTGAGTTCGATAGTATTAGTGCTAGTATGGTACCCTTTTTTCCTTAGTTCGCTATAGATGCGTGCCTTGTTTTGTTACGACTTACCTTCAATAATTCAATAGTTTGCTAGCAGGACTTCGTCATATTTTCATGTGCTGCCTTAGACTTATCTGTCTAAATATACTTTCTTGCTATTACTTGTTATCGGTACTCCTTCCATATTCTATGTTGCTATCTCTGATTTAGTTTTCTAACTATTTGTCTTGCTATCACTTGTTATCAGGGCTTCCTTCATCTTCTTTAGCCGAGGGTCAATCGGAAACAGTCTTCCTACCGTTCCAGGGCAAGGGTAAGTCTGCGTACATCCTACCCTTCCCAGACCCCACTTGGTGGGATTATACTGGGAAGTTGTTGTTGTTGTCATTTTGTTGGAGGATATGTGTGTCGTAGAATTCAGTAGGTAGCTCCGATAGGCGTGACCATATAGCTGTGTATGTAAACTTTGCCTTTGAGGCTAGAAACCTTGGTCCCATCGTCTAACTGATAGAAAATGGCCTAGGATAAACCATGGCCCTTCATGTAAAGCTTTAGTTGTATTTTCTTATCTGTGAAACTTAATAAGAAAAAAATCATTGCCCAGATCTATATGGGCTAGTGTTTAAGTGGGTTTCCACAGTTGTTGTAATTTGTGTTTGAGGGTGAGATGATTCACTTTTCTCCCCAAAACTTTGATGATTATTGAATATTTCCATGGAGGGTAAAGCCTCTCCTTATCTTCTGTGGATAGTGGAATGAAATTTTCTGCAGTGTTTGTGGGAAGATTTTCTTCTGCAATATCTATGTGGTAAGGGTTTGTATGGATTATGGGTTGTGAGGTGCCATTGTTGTTGAGTAGAGTTTGAAGGAATGAGTGAGTAGGCTGACTTTGGATTGGTTCATCAATGTTCGTAGAATTGGAATTAGAGTCAGGGGGTAGAGATTGTGATTGGAGTATTTCTGACATTGTGGATCATAAATGTTTTAGAGAGAGGTGAGAGTTTCTCTCTCTAGATGTGCAGAAATTACATGAAAGAATTGCGTATATATATCACAATAAATGACCATCAACTTTCGCTGTTTAAAATACACTGTTCTGTCTCTGATTAAATTCTTTTTTTTTCTCTTTTGATATTTAGAAAATATTATCTTTAATGATAAACTATTCCGTACATGTTAGAAACTTTTTCTACTTCTTAATACTCTACTTTATGTAGTCTTAATTAAGATCGACTTTGATTAGAAGATAATACTTCCTGATACTTTCAAATGCCTTTTCAAAATCATATTACTACTAAAGTGTAACATAAAACTCACGTTCACCCAAATAAGTATTAACTGAACCAAAAGGTAAATTTTCTTTAGCTTTGTACACCAATAAATACAATTAATTTATTACTAACTTAGGTTTAGTTAGAAATACATTTAATCATGTCCGGAGTTTGAATATGTCACAGCCCAAGCTAATGCATGGCAGATATATCATTTTAGTCTAAGAGAGCTTGCGGATTTATCCCTTAAGTTCGACATATCAATCCCAAAAGTGTGCATGCATGTTATACGCACTACTTCTTTGAAAGCTAATTAAGTTGTTAGTCCATCTCTTTCAACTCATCCATCTAGGTGGTACATATACCCTCATTTAGGAGCTCAAAACATTCTCGCAGGGGTTTTTCCTTCATCATATTGTGACTAATAATATCATATTTGTCACAATCCAAGCTGATGATATAAATTATTCAATTTTCTCCGTAGAAAGTTACAAATTTCTTTCTTGAGCTATATCATAATAAGCATGAAAGTGCACTGTCACGACCCAAAATCCCTTCGGAGAAGTCGTGATGGTACCTAATCTCTAAACTAGGTAAGTCTAACATTAATAGAAATAATATTGATATTCACTAACTTCAAATTAGATAACTTTGAACAATTACAATTTTCAAAACCGGTAGTACAAGTCATAAGCCTTTCTAGGAGTAGTTATACAAAATGAATACATCACTGTTCCAGAACAAAAGGAAACAATGAAAATAATTACAACAGAAGGCCACTCTAAGGCCTGTGAACGCAGCAACAGGTTTACCTTGACTATCCACAGCAACGATCCGCACAACCACTAACAACCAAATACCTGGATCTGTACAAAAATGTACAGAAGTGTAGTATGAGCACACCACAGCGATGCCCAGTAAGTATCAAGACTAACCTTGGTGGAGTAGTGACGAGGAACAGTCAAGAAACCTACCGGTCAAATAAATTGAACATGATATGATAATAAACTATCAAGATAAATATAACAAAGTAATATCAATAGCAGGGAGGAATCAACTACAACAATAGAGACAATAAAGGAAAACATGGATAGTAACGAAGGATAACCAAGTAAAATAACACCAACATAGATGTGACACATACAAGTAAAAATATGCTCAAATAAAGAAGGCGATGTTAACTCAATAAATCGCATCATTTCTACTACACCATCCCGACCATCTCAATCTTCGGTGTCTCATATCATAATCTCACTTTCCAAACCTTTAGCACACCTAGCACCTTGTGTCCACATATTTTCCATCTCACTTTGCACAACACAATCCACGTGCTACCCGGTACATAATGTCTGTAACCAATGCAATGAAGATATTCAAGGAGTTTTATTTATATAACATAAAATAAATTACAGTTTCTAAACCAATTAGGAAATCAACGAGAAAAGATGAAGTTATTTTTAAAAATCATTTGAATGAAGAAAATGCCCTTTTCAAATAAAATACAACATCAAATAAGCTATTGCCTTTAATATAAGATTTATTAAGTTAAAACTTAATAGAAATTTCTTTTTAAGTGAGATTCAATCTCAAACGGGTTAAGGAAATTTAGTTGAGAAACTAATTGATATAAAATATAACAATTATTGGAATTTATATTATTGAAATGTATTGTATATATATATATATATATATATATATATATATATATATATATATATATAT
>ML247111.1:14267-27242 GCA_005239495.1 Nicotiana undulata
TTATATATATATATATATATATATATATATATATATATATATATATATATATAGGATGAGTTCAAATTTAAAAGTCATACAAAGTAGCGTAATATTAATTCTTTTATTTTAAATCACTATATTACTAACAACTTAGCGAGACATGAGGAAATGATTCAACGTAGTAAATTTTACTTTGAAAGTTAATTCACCAGAGTAATAGTTTCAATAAATCAATGTCAATAATCCGATCCTCAAAACTCAGTGGAACCCGAAATGCAAATTATCAAAGTCTTGAACAAATGAACTAAAGCCAATACCGTAAACTAGGGGATTGCAAAATACAATATATGTACATTCACCCTTATTACTACTTATCAATCCACCATTATTTCTTCCGTTGCGGCGTGCAACCCAATTCCACCAGAAAATATCAATATCATAATAATAAATATAATATTTTGCGGTGCGCAACCCGATCCAACTAGTCCACCCTTATTGCTCCTTAATATATTACCCTTATTTCCCCTGTTCCGGTGTGCAACCCGATCACACCTGTCCACCCTTATTACTCCTGTTGCGGCGTGCATGTAGCAACCCAGCCGGTCGTTTTGTGTATTAGGACCTTGTTCCTTTAAATGAAACCTTCCATAGCGTCTATTCATGCTTTATGACTTGCGGGAGCGGGTGGCTCAGGATTTGGGGAGGTTTGGGTGATTTAGGAACACTTGGTTCCTTAAGGTTGGCCTATTTGGTCAAGTTTTACTTCGGTCAATATTTTGAGCAAACGACCTCGGAATCGCGTTCTGACAGCTCCAGTATCTCCGTAGGATGATTTCAGACTTGGGCGTGTGTTCGGCTCGGGTTTTCGATTACCCGGGAGCATTTCGGCGCCCGAAATGGAAATTGGGATTTCCTTATATTTGAAATTTGGCTTGGGACGTGATTTTATTCTATCGAGGTCCGAACAGAATTTCGAGACTGGGAATAGTTCCGTATAGTCATTTATGACTTTTCTGCAAAATTTGAAGTCATTCCGAGTAGTATAGACTCGTTCGGCGCAATGAAGTGAATTCTAGAATTCTTAAGTTCTTAAGTTGATTCAATTTGGTTTTGGGGTTGAATTTTGAGTTTCGTTGTTGTTTTTCATGTTCCGGAAGTTCGGGCGAGTCCATATCATGAATACATACTTGCCGGTGCTTTTGGACGGGGTCCCGAGGGGCTCGGGTGTGTTTTAGACCCCCGGGAGCTAAGTTAGAAAAAACATAAATTCTGTTATCTGGTTTCCTTCTCTGCGATTGCAGAAGGTAGGTTGCGATCACGGAGAAGGATTTTGCTAGGTTGTTGATTGTTCTCTGCGATTGCAGCCTCCCCTTTGCGATCGCAGAGGTCTGGGTTCCACACCTTCGGGATCGCAGCCTTTTCTCGCGATCGCATTGAGTCGCATCTGGGCCGGGTGAGTTTGTTCTTCGAGATCGCAGAGGTCAGGCAAGCTAGTCTTCGCGATCGCAGGCCTAAGGTCGCGATCGCATAGAAGCATTATCTGGGCAGTTTAATTAAATACGGGAGTTGGCCATTTTCCACCATTCCCACCTTCTTCCTTGAGCTTTTGGAGACATTTCAAGAGAGCTATTCCACCATTGTTGTCAAGGTAAGTAAAACTCCATAATTTTTCTAGCTTTAACATCAATTCCTAGTTAAATCCCCCTTCTAAATCCAAAAATTTATGAAATTGGGTAGTAATTTAGGGATTTTGGGAATCTTATGAATTATCCATTTAGGCCATGAATTCTAGCAAGAACTTGCATAATTATGATCCTTAGACTCCGGTAAGTGATTCCTTCAAGAATTTTCGAAATCCGAACGTGTGGGATTGGGGTCGAAATTCCGAAAACCTTCAAGAATGCTTAATTTTGGGATTTCTTATTAATTATCCTTCTTTGAGCTTAGAATTGATTCAATTATACCATGTTTTGCTATTTACGAGCCGTCGAGAGTAGATTTCAGAGATTCGGGCGCATCCTTGATCTGAGGGGTGATATCGTCACGAGGTGAGTCTCCTTTGTAATCTTGTAAGAGGAAATTGTCCCCATAGGTGTTCTATGTGTTGTATGTTTGTGTTTGGGGGCTACGTGCGTACCACGTGACGAGAGTCCGTACGTAGCGACTACTATTGTCACGTCCGGGTAGCTTAGGACCACAACATGCCATGTATTCTGCCTTAAATGAACTATATGATTAGATTCATGCTTTTATATATGTTAATGTTTCCCTGAGCTTTAATTTACTTAAATAATTGGAAAGGATTGTGGTGAAATGAACTTTACATACTGTGTGCGCATGTTGTCGCTTCGTAATTTACATCCCGCGAGCGATATGTAATTTCCTTCACTCTTATGGAGCGGGCCGTACGCCACGGCGGATTTATAGTGCACTCTTGGTACGGGTCGGTCGATCCCCGGTAGTGCACTAGGATTTAATTAAGAATGCACTTTTGGTACGGGCCGGTCGATCCCTGGCAGTGCATGGACAAAGTTACACTATGCTATGATATGATTACATTGATAGATGCACTCTTGGTACGGGTCGGTCGATCCCCGGCAGTGCATAGCTATTCTTCCTCATGACTCCGACCGGTTGTCTTACTCTTGTGTGCGCATGTCTGTTTGGTACCGTTTTCCTGATTTATGATTTGACAGATGTTTTGGGAAAAGAGACAGGTGAGTTGTTACTGCTTTCAATATTTACTTGGAAACTCTGTATTCTCTTCACAATTGTGGTGCACTATTTACATGTCTACTGCTTTCCTTATATCCTATTTTATACTATTACTGTTGGACCTTAGTGAGTATCGAGTCGACCTCTCGTCACTACTTCTTCGAGATTAGACGGGATACTCACTGGGTACATATTTATTTATGTACTCATGCTGCACTTTCTTTTCTTCTGTACTTGACTGTACAGGTTCGGAGGCTGGTATACCTTATTATCAGGTCGGTGCTAGGTATTGATTGCATGATCCTGCTTCACGGTGAGCTGCTATTCCTGGCGATTTCCTGGCAGCACCCTGGAGTTTCTTTTTTCATGTTCTCTGTCTATTTCATTTAGACTGAGGCCATTTATTTATTTTAGTCATTGTATATTCAGTAGTTGCCGTGACACTCATGACACTAGTTCCTGGCACACACGTAGTATATATATTTTGAGTTTTGGGCTGTATATTTGTATATGGGCTTTGGTGTTGGACCTGTGCCTTCATATTTCATGATTATATTATCATATCATGCCATTCTCATGTTAATTGTTAAAAATTGGTATTTTCGACATGTTTAATCAGACGGGCAAGGGGGTAATATCTAGTGTCTTCTATATTGGCTTGCCTAACCCCGCTGTTGGGCGCCATCGCGACCTGAATTAGGTTTTGGGTCATGACAGTGCAACCCGATCCCACCAGACAATATCAATTCTCCCTTATTCCACCTCAATATATCACCCTTATTCCTCTTGTTGCGACGTGCAACCCGATCCCACCAGACAATAGTTTAAATCAACAACAACAACAAATCAACAACTTAATTACAGGAATATCTACTACCAAGAGTATGAGTACACGACAACAAGAGAATCACGTAAAAATCAAAGATATACAACAACCTTGACAAAGACAGTGAGACATGTAAGGCACGTGATAACTACACCGGCAACCACAACAATTGGACATGTAACATATTTGCACAAAGTCATAAAGGAACTCAATATTAAGAAGTATCAAAACAGTAAGGAATGTAATCACTTCAACTAAGGAAAATAAGAGTTAAATAACAAGTAGGAGTAAAGAGGAGCTAACAACATCGTATAGACCTTGTAGAGATGAGACTACCAAATAGGAAACCCAATCTGTCACGACTCGAAATCCCACTGTCGGGACCGTGATGGCGTCTAACGTTGAACCCACTAGACAAGCCAACATTCCGGTTAATATACTTATTTCCTTATTATTAATAATTTAATAGAAAAGTAATAAACGAGAACAAATATGAATAAGCGTACAGAAACTATGAAATCCAACAACTTAAGTAATTAATATTAAAAATTCCTTAATAAAACCCCCAAAACTGGTATCACAAATTCACGAACTGTCTAAGATTACCAAAACCAGGGGTCTGAATAAACATATACAACTATCTCAGTAATAAAAAAACAAGACAGAGAAAGGAAAGATATAGGAGGTGACACCTAGGCCTGTGGACGCCTGCAGGACTACCTCAGTGTCGCTTGTGGACTGAAGGATACTCCCTCGCTCAGTGTCCACCAGGTCTGGTGCCGTAATCTGCACAACATAAAGAAGTGCAGGTGTAGCATCAGTACAACCGACCCCATCTACTGAGTAAGTGAGAATCCTAACCTCGGCGAAGTAGTGACGAGGCTAGGACACGACAAATAATAAATACATGTGCAATTCAATGATATATAGCAGGAATAACGTTAGGAAATAAATAGTTAAGTGTAAAACGGGGGTGAAACATGTTGGGGACAAGGGAAAAACAATTATTGAATCACAGAACAAAGCAACAATCTATGTATCAAAAATAGCAACAGGAAGTAAACACATAGAGCAAACAAGTGCACGGCATCACCCTTCATGCTTTACTCTCATCCTCACCAAAACAAGTGCACGACATCATCCTTCATGCTTTTACTCTCATCCTCACAAAGCAAGTAAATGAATACACGGCATCACCCTTCGTGATTTTACTCTCATCCTCACAATGTAATGAATAAATAAAATGGCACGGCATTATCCTTCGTGCTTTTAAATATAAAATCATGGCACGACATCACCCTTCGTGCTTTACACTCTCATCATCACAATGCAATAAATAAATACCCAACATCACCCTTCGTGCTTTACACTCTTCCTCACCCAAAAAATAATTAGAACAATAGTTTGGCAAGGAAAATCCACAACATAAACCATAAATTACAACATCCCGGCAAGGGAACAATAACAGAAATATCACCGTCCCGGCAAGGGACACAACTATAACCAATCTCACTCAAATGTATAACAAACAAAATAATCCTCAACCAAGCAACTAATCAACAATGTTCACAACCAAGTATTTCCAGCAATTGAATAATCTCCAAAATGAAATCTACTTCATAACACAGTGAATATCGAAGAAAAACACATATACCATAAGAACCGACTCACGGGAATCCTTGACAACAATGTACAGGTGCTTGTCACCTCACCTATACATTGAACATGGAATAAACATGTAGCACATATGAATCAAAACCTATTCCCTCAAGCTAAAGTTAGGCCAAACACTTACCTCGACTCTAAGAATCCAAATCAAGCCTCTAGCACCTCTTTTCCTTTCGAACCCGACTCCAAATCAATCGTATCTAGACATAATTGACCCAATAATATCAATAAATACTAAACAATTCAATTCCAATGCTTAATTATAGAATTCCCAACATTCTTCCTAAAAATCCAAAAATTGACCTCGGGCACGCTTGGTCAAAATACGAGGTTCGGACCAAAACCCGATCATCCATTCACCCACGAGCCCGAATATATAATTTGTTTTGAAATCCGACCCCCAAACGAGGTCAAATTCCCAAATAATCAAAAAGCTCTAACTCTACCCAAATCCCTAATTTTCGACCTTAAATCCCATGTTTTAAGGCCTAGAATCTAATGAGTATTAATAAAAATGGGAGAAAACAAGGTTAGAATTACATACCTAATAGGTTATGGTGATGAAGCTCTTCAAAAATATCCTAAGAGGTGTGGAAAAGAAGGGGTTTATGAAAATGGTGGAAATTCCCGTAATACATTTTGTTTTTTACTTTAAAAAATGACTGGGCATTTTTAATATCTGCGTTCGCTGGCCCCAGGGCGCGTTCGCGAAGGGTTAGCTACTCAGACCTATGCGTTCGCGGTTGTGGGGCCGCGTTCGCACAGGGTAATTACACCCAGCCCCCAGGTTCCCTTCATAGGCTATGAGTTTGCGACATGCATGGTGCATTCACATAGCTTTAACTGGTTTCCCTCCGCGATCGCATCTTCATGGGTGCGTTCGCACAAGCCTAATTCTGCCAAGCTCCAACCTTGTGCTATGCGTTCGCAGCCTATCATATGCGTTCGCATAGTATAAAATACCAGACACCAGATGACAGCATTAAACCCAAGAGTGTTTACCAAGTTTTGCACCCCGACACCTACCTGAAACTCACCCGAGCCCTCGGGGCTCTAAATCAAATATACACACAACCTCAAAAACATCCTACGGACATATTCGAGTAATTAAACCACCAAAATAACATCAAAAACAACGAATTAAACCTCAAAATCAATGAAATACTTCAAAACTTCTTAAACTTTCAAATTTTGCATATAAGGTCCGAATCACATCAAACGGAGTCTGTTTCTTACCAAACTTCACAGATAACACATATAAATCATTTCGAACCTATACCGGGCTCCTAGACTATAATACGGGCTCGATATAACAGGTTTCACTTAGAATTTCATTTTCAAAAACCTTTATATTTTTCAGAAAATAATTTTCTTTAAAAATTCATTTCTCGGACTTAGGACTTCGGAATTCGATTCCGGGAATACGCCCAAGTCCCATTTTTTCTACGGACCTTTCGGGACCATCAAATTATGGGTTCGGGTCCGTTTACCAAAAATGTTGACCAAAGTCAACTTTATTCAAATTCCAACACACCAATATAATTTTTATCTATTTTTCACATAACGGCTTCCCGGCTACACGCCCGGAATGCGCACGCAAATCGAGGTGAGATATAAGGAGGTTATCACGACCTCGGAACACGGAATTAGCTATGATACACGGGATGACCTTTTGGGTCATCACAATCTCCACCTCTAAAACAAACGTTCGTCCTCGAACGGACATAGAAAGATACCTGAATCGCGGAAAAGATGGGGATATAGGCTCCGCATATCGAACTCGGGCTCCCAGGTAGCTGCCTCAACAGGCTGACCTCTCCACCGAACACAAACCAAAGGATAACTCTTTGATCTCAGCTGACGAACATGCCGAGCTAATATGGCTACCTGCTCCTCCTCATAAGTTAAATCCTTGTCCAACTGGACACTGCTGAAGTCTAGCACATGAGATGGATGGGCAACATACTTCCGAAGCATAGATACATGAAATACCGGATGCACGAATGATAAAATCGGTGGTAAAGCAAGTATGTAGGCCACATATCCTACCTTCTCAAGAATCTCAAAGGGACCAATGTACCTAGTGCTCAACTTTCCCTTCTTCCCGAACCTCATCACGCCTTTCATGGGCGACACCAGAAGCAATACCCGGTCACCAACCATGAATGTAAAATCACAAACTCTACGGTCTGCATAACTCTTCTTCCTGGACTGAGCTGTGCGAAGTCTATCTTGAATGATCTTCACCTTATCCAAGGCATCCTGAACTAACTCTGAACCCAACAATCTAGCCTCTTCAGGCTAGAACCACCCAACTGGCGACTGGCACCACCTACCATACAATGCCTCATAAGGAGCCATCTGAATGCTCGACTGGTAGTTGTTATTGTAGGCAAACTCGGCTAAAGGCAAAAACTGGTCATGTGAACCTCCAAAGTTAATAACACATGCTCGCAACATATCCTCCAAGATCTGAATGGTACGCTCGGATTGTCCGTCCGTCTGAGGATGAAACGATGTGCTCATCTCGACCCGTGTGCCTAACTCACGCTGAAATACTCTCCAGTAATAGGAGGAAAACTGAGTACATTGGTCAAAAATAATAGACACGGGCACACCATGCAAGCGAACAATCTCCCTGATGTAGATCTTTGCCAACTTCTCCGAAGAATACGAAACTGAGACAGGAATGAAGTGTGTTGACTTGGTCAGCCTAACCACAA
This sequence comes from Nicotiana undulata, assembly GCA_005239495.1. Classification (NCBI taxonomy): domain Eukaryota; kingdom Viridiplantae; phylum Streptophyta; class Magnoliopsida; order Solanales; family Solanaceae; genus Nicotiana; species Nicotiana undulata. The sequence continues at coordinate 22,182 of ML247111.1, forward strand.
TGACCCACACCATATCAAACATTCTCTGAGTCTGTGGGAGTCCAACTACGAAATCCATGGTAACACGCTCCCACTTCCACTCGGGAAGCTCAATCTGCTGTATCAAACCACCGGGTCTCTGGTGCTCGTACTTAACCTGCTGACTGTTCAAGCATCGAGCTACATATGCCACAATATCCTTCTTCATCCTCCGCCACCAATAATGCTACAGCAAATCTTGGTACATCTTCGCGGCGCCCCGATGAATGGAATATCGGGAACTATGGGCCTCATGCAATATCAACTCACGAATACCATCAACATCAGGCACACAAATACGACCTTGCATCCTCAAGACTCCATCATCATCAACTGTAACCTTCTTGGCACCTCTGTGCCGGACCGTATCTCTAAGAACACATAAATGAGGATCATCATACTGCCGGTCTCGAATACGATCAAACAATGAAGAACGGGCCACAATATAAGCCATAACACTACCAGTCTCGGAAACATCCAATCTCATGAATCGATTGGCCAAGGCCTGAACATCTAAAGAAAGCGGTCGCTCTCCGGCCGGTATATAAGCAAGACTACCCATGCTGGCTGACTTCTGCATCATTTTACATTTTTGAAAGACTTTACAATTTTTCCCAAAATTTCCTTTAGATTCTCATAAATTTGATGTTAAATCTAAGATATAATAACAAAATATAGATGGAAATTGATTAGAGACACTTATCCAATGATTCAGTGTGAAAATATTCTCTCATAATCACCCACTCTCGGGACCTAGGGTTCAAAATATGGAAAAATGAAGCTAAGATTCGAAATGCCCAGCTTTGTTTGTAGGCTGCAGATGTCGCATTTGCGATACTGAGTTCGCAATGCGAACTCGCAAAAGCGAAGAATACTTCGCAAACGCGAAGCCTGAACTACATTGTCTCTATCGCAATTGCGATGAATATCTTCGCAAATGCGAAGGGCCTTCGCAAAAGAGGCTCAAATGCTCGAAATTGAGAACTTCCCTTGCCTAGTTGGTTTTTCGCATTTGCGAGGCTAGCTTCGCAAATGCGAAGCCTGCCAGTCCCAGCCTTTTTTGCAAATGTGATCCAATGTCCGAAAAAGCGGTGGTCGCGAAAGTGACCCATAACTCACAAATGTGAGATCAGACAGCAGCAAATCAGAAATTTCTTCCAAACACTCTGAAACGCGTTCGATACTCGTCTGAGCCCTCAGGGCTCCAAACCAAACACCCACACGAGTCTGAGCACATAACACGAACTTGTTCGCCCGATCGAAACATCAAAATAACCTTTAGAACCACGAATCGGATGCCAAAACGCATGAAAATTACTATGAACTTCAAGAACTTCTAGAATTGCAACCAAGCGTCCGAACCATATCAAATCAACTCCAAACGACACCAATTTTTGAAGGCAAGTCTCAGATGACATAACAGAGCTGTTTCAATTCTCAGAATCGCATTCCGACCCCGATAACACAAAAGTCAACTATCGGTCAAACCTCTCCATTTTCTAAACTTCAACATTTTCAACTTTCGCTGAAATGCCTCAAATTACCCTACGGGCCTCCAAATCCAAATCCGAACGCACGCGTTAGTCCAAAATCACCGTATGAAGCTACTAACATCATCCAAAACTCATTCCGAAGCCATTTACTCAAAAGTCAAATTCCGGTCAAATTCTCACCGCTTAAGCTTCCAAAACTGGATTCCTTCTTCCAATTCGACCCCGAACCATCCGAAAACTGAATCCAACTATGCACGCAAGTCGATACACATAATATGAAGCTGCTCGTGACCTTAAACTGCCGAACCGGACAAAATTCCTCAAAACGACCAGTCGGGTCGTTACATGCACATTATTATATGAACTTGGGTTTAACTTTATACTCCCTCCGATCACATTTTCTGTCAGACTCCTTCATTTTTAGTGAGTCCCTAACAGAGTTTAAGAAATAAAATAAGACATAAAAAGAATGAAATTTTATTTATATTTAGTAAAAATTCAACTTCAAATTTTTACTTTTACCCTTAATGAGATGATTTCTAACCAAGTAAAGTTTTATGTCTTTTTTTATTTCTTAAACTATGTTCCCAATCAAGCACCTTCAAATAAATAAGAACGGAGAGAGTACTCCTCCGTCTCATATTATGTGTCGTGTTTCTCTTTTACACGTCCATTAAAAAATATTAATTAGGAAAAGTATTGGACAATTCTATCCTTATTTATGTCTTAAGATATAATCTCTCTCCCCATTGTATATTTATTCTATTTGTGTATTATCTTCATCTTCAAGAACAATTATTACTAAGGGTAGAAAAGGAAAAAAAATTATTAATTTTGTCTTAAAATTCTAAAATGATAAATAATTTGAGACAACTATTATTAGTAATCACGATTGTTATAATATTAGACGGAAGGAGCAACAATTTATCTTAATTTCTTTTCCCTTTTTGACGTGTGGATTAACTAAGGTGCCATATGATCCCTTCTTTGAAAATTTACTACTCTGACGTGTAGTCTGGCGTCCATCATAAGCGACGTTAAATGTGAGTTTCTATACCAAGGCATGAATATACATATCAAAAACTAGACATACCAGCACCTTGATAATACGTCGCGGAGTGTATCTAGCGACGAATAGAGAGACAAAGACTTTAATGAAGTTATGAAATTTTGTAATTTCTCAAAATTAATGATGGAAAAGTCGAACCATAATTGTCTCTGAGTGAGTCAAAGGGAAAGACAGAAGAGTACTCAGTAAAAGGGTGATCTTTTGCCAGAAAGGTAAAGAAAATCAAATCAAAGTGGCAATTGAATAATAGAAACCGACTATGACTTTTAACTATTCCTATGGTATGTTTGTCTCTGTAGCAACACAGGCATATTGTATGGTACAACACAGTTTTGGATCCCTAACTTTAATGAGACAGTACCCAAGTCCTCTCAGCATCTTTCCTTGTCAATTTCCCACCTTCTTAATTGTGTTTGTACCTTCTTATCTTCTCAAACGTTTTCCCTCTTTCATTGAGCTGAAGTTTTCAAGTGTTTTTTTTTTCAATATTCGAGTGCCTTTTTTTTACAAAGAGAGAAATTATCAAAAGAATATTCTTTTTATTTCAATCTATGTGATATATTTTGACTCAACATATTATTTGCGGATAATATAGTGTTGATTGATGAAATACAAGGTGGAGTTAACGCCAGGCTAGAGGTTTGGAGACAGATTTGAAATCTAAAAGTTTCAAGCTCAGTAGGAATAATAGCCCGTTTGGCCAAAGTGCAAAAATCAGCTTATTTTGGGAAGTATTTTTTCTCAAAAGTGCTTTTCTCAAAAGCACTCTAGGTGAGAAGTAGTTTGTGTTTGACTAATTAATTTGAAAAGAACATCTCACCAGCAATTAGTGTTTGGCCAAGCTTTTAAAAACTGCTTCTAAGTATATTTTTCTCAAAAGTGCTTTTCAAAAAAGTGCTTTTGGATAGAAGCTATTTTTTTCTGTTTCTCCAAAACCGCTTCTACTTCTCCTCAAAAGCACTTTTTTCTTCCAAAAGCTTGGCTAAATGATATGCTCAATTTACACCTTAAAATAGGGTAAGCGATCGTTGTCAAATATAGTAACCCAACAAGGTTGGGGTCGAATCCTACAGAGAACAATATGAGGGCGTTTAGGAATGCTAGAGAATTATCACTTATCGCGTGCCAAACAAATACGATTTTGGTGTAAGAAATTATTTTATAACTAAATGCGAAAATATAAACTAACCTAGAAAGCAATTAAAATGATCGATGGCAACAAGTATCGATGCTTCGGGCATTACACTCGAGTAACGATCCGATGTATTTCACGATTTTATAAATATGTGCGGGTAATGTTAATTAGCCACGGATAACATTTCTTAATTAGCTTTTCCCAAAGACTAACAAGACTTCCTAATTGAATTGTCCCAAACCCAATTAGGAGATTAAGCACTTCCGGGTTTGGCTACTAGTAGTTCAATCCTATCCCTAGGTAGAATCTATAAAATGAGGGTTAAATCCTCAAGTTCTTGTTAATTAATCTTTCCCAACCCCAAATAATCTTTTCCAAAACTAATTCGGAGTTAATGGGCGAGTCCTAGGGTTAGCTAATCCCTTTGGAAACATTAAAGAACAAGAATAATTAAAATAACAAACACCCACTTCACAAATATATGAAAATCATTCAATACATAAGCACAACAAGGTATTTAATCCACACTTTAAACATGAATATTCCCATAAACCATATTCAAGTGTTGAAAAAATACTACACACTTAGATATTCAATACAAAACGAGGAAATGAAGAAATAAACATAAATGGGTAAGAAATCCTTAACCACAGTGGTGAAATCTTCAAGACCCGAGTGTGTGTGCAAAGCCCTAGCTTCAAAACTTGTTCTTCTCTCTCTAAATTATATTTACAAAGCTGAAGATATGTCCAAAGATCTATATTCCCAAGATTTGCCAAGATAAATCCTTTTATAGTGGGCAAGAAATTCGGGTGAAAAACAGACAAAAACACCCCTGTCGGGCTGATATGCGATCGCATTCCTTTCACATAACAGGGATGCGATTCGCATCTTCACTTTCTTCATCACATATCAAAACCCTAGGTCCCAGAGGTTCATCGCATTTCAGATATGCGGTCCGCATTGGTGATATGCGATCGCATTCATGCGTCGCATTTGCAGTGTGGCTTCAGGCATTAGATGGAGATGCGATTGAAATGCGGTTCGCATTAGGGATATGCGGTCGCATATTTGACCGCATTTCACTCCTTAAATTTGACTCAACTCTCTGTTGCGGTATGCGATCTCTAGGCTCGAAATGCGATTTGCATGTTGCATATGCGATCGCATTCGGCCATTTTCCTCCTCTTTTCTCTTCTTTAGCTCTCTTTTTCATGGTCTTGAGTGTTTACACCTTCTGTACTGCAAAATACCAAAATTCTATAATTAATAAGAGTAAATGTTCTTGAAACGAGCCATAATTTAAGCACTATGGTATTAAATATGCCGAAATTCTCCGGCACATC